>JAJPUD010004458.1:144108-196729 GCA_023553655.1 Myrmecobius fasciatus
CACACACACACACACACACACACACACACACACACACACACACACACTTAGAAATATTAAGAAACCTTTTGGAGCTTATTCTAGTCTGAAAACTTTGAACTAATTTGAAGGAGAAACCTTATCAGTCTTTCTTTGTCCCCCCAAACCACTCTCTCCAATCAGTCCAGGAAGGACTCCTCCCTTGAAGTAATTAGAGCGATGGCAAGGGGCCTTCCATGGATCCACCTAAGCAAAAGGTTCTTTCTCAGATATCTAGGGCGCAACAGTCCAGGGGAAACCTATAGATTCTTGCCCAGAAATGTGGTTTTAAATGCATAAAATAAAAATCTAAGATTACAGTGGAAACCACCTATTTTGAAATAGTTATCAAAATATTTTAAAACTAGGTTCATAGAACCCAGGCCGAGAACCTCTGCTCCATGAAGAGCAGCCTTTTTCCCAGGATCCAGAGTTAGAACACGGCTCATTGGAGAAAAGTCCCCCCTCCCTTTCCCCACTTCCTGAGGGTATTAAAATATTGATCAGAGGGAGGAGGTCCCATTGATTGCTTCAGGTCACCAGAGCCCCAGATGGGAGTGATCACAGAGGGAATGAAGGGTTTTAGGGAAACAATTATCCAAGAGTATACCCACTAGATTAAATGGTTTCAGATACTGTTTGATGAAGCAAGATGGCAAATGTTGATTCCCCCACCAGACTGTACAACTATGTTGTACCACAGTATCTCACCATGGTACCCTTGTGCAAGATTCCCATAAATGTGACTGCCAAAATATTCTGTGGGGGACACATGCCTAAGGGCATGAGGGTTTCTTTCTCAAGGAGCACAATGTCTGACTTTGGAATAATCATAGTCATAAACAACCAGCCCTGGGAGGCTTGGACCTACAACACTGAACACAGAATCAATACGTTTTCTTTTCTTGAGGTCATTTCCTCTCCCTCCAGCTTCCTGATCTCTGGAGAGCAGCAGGGCAGAGGAAGTTAAAATCCTGCCCAGGGAGACAACATGACATGGTAGGTGGGGTACTGGACTTGGAGGTGGGAAGACCCAAGTTCCAAACCCATCTCAGTCACTTACTAGCTACGTGACACTTCTGGACCTCAGTTTCCTTCTCTGTAAAATGAGCAGGTTGACCTCGATGGCAATTTTGGCCACTATAAAATGCAGGGGTTAGACTTGAAGGTCTCTCAGAGCCTCTTCAGTTTCTGAATCTATGAGCCCATGAAATTATAACAGCCACGCCAAACAAACAGTGTGGAGCTCAGAGCACAGGCCTGGCGGGCTCAGGCAATGAGTCAGTAAGACTGGGCACAGAGCTGAGAGCCTGCAGGGGCATCTTAGGCTATTTTCTCTATAGAGTTCTTTTGTGAAGGAGTTGGATCACTTCTGGATGGTGCTTTCCTTACTTGACTAGCCATATTTCTCATTGATGAGAGTGGTTGGGGGGGAGGGGAAGGCGGAGACACAAACTCACCAATCATCAATCATTGGGCCCAAACCAAAGAATCAAGAGCCCTAAGTTCTAAGCCCATTTCTCCATTAGTTAGCTGTGCAACCCTAGCCAAGGAACCCAGTTTCTCTCATTTGTGTGGACTAATGCCACAAGGTCACATGCATCTATTTCACGAGGCTGCTGAGAGGTTCAAGTGATAAACAAGAACCTCAAAAACCAAAAGCTAGAAAGGATCTGGGTATTACCTGAACTCCTTTAGCGGCTCCTGGGTGCTCTTCATCCCAGTCCGGGCCTCACTTAGGTGGGACTGCTGGAGAAGAGACTGTCCCACAGTGTCCCTTTTACTAGCTTCAAAGGTCATTCCCAAATGGGAAGGGCCAAAAGGGAGAAGAGAAGAAGAATTAATCCTAAGAAGTAGGAGGAAGCATGGTACAGTGGAACAATGATTCCAAAGCAGAGAATCATGGGTCAAAAATCTTGACCCCGTCATTTACTAAAAAAGTGGATTTGGGAAAGTCAACCTCCCTGGGCCTCAGTTTCCCCCTCTAGAACAAGATGACATTTCAAGTCCTTTCTAGTTCTAAATGTAGGATACATGCAGATGGTACCGTTCCATTTCAACCAAGCTTCTTGTTCTTATGACGTCTCCCTGGAGACCACCTTTACATTCATAGCAATTAGTCCTGCATCTCCAGCACTTAGCACAATGCCTGACACATAGTAGGTGCTCAGCCAGTCAATAAACATCTACTAAGTGCCTATATGTCATATGCTGTGTTAAGTTCTGGAGACAAAAAAAAAAATGCAAAAGCTGGTCTCGGCTCTAAGGAACTCAGTCTGATGGGTGAGATGTAAGATATAAGCAGGGAAAATTGGAAATAATCAACAGATGGAAGACAGTAAGCTATTGGGAAGAGCTTCTTATAGAAGGTGGCAGGTTAACAAGGACTTGAAGGAAGCCAGAAGGCAGATATGAAAGGAGAGAACATTTCGATTATGGGGGATGGCCACTGAGAAGGCACAGGGTCAGGAGTCAAAGTATCTTGTTCAAGGAGACCATGTTACTGGAACAAAGAGTATGTGGGGGGCAGGGGGAGAGGGTAGAATGTAAGGTATAAGAATGGAAAGGTGTGGGGCTGGGCCCTGCCAAATAGAGCATTTTGTATTTGATCCTGGAGGTGATAGGAAGCCATTATCAAGTAAGGGTGATATGATCACAATTGCATTTTAAGAAGATCACTTTGCTAGCTGAGTGGAGGATGACCTGGCACAGAAAGAGACTTGAGGCAGAAGGACCCGTTAGCAGACTATGGCAATAGTTCAGGCATGAAATGATGAGAACTTGCATCAGGTTGATGGTAATGTTAGAGGAGGCGAGAGAGATTATAAAGGTAAAAATCAATAATTAATCGATAAATGTTTATTAAGTACCTACTATGTGCTAGACTCTATGCTAAGAGATATAAAAAAAGAGGCAAAAGACAGCTCAACAGGCCAGCAACAGATGGGATATAACTGGTAAGAGGAAGTGAGGCGATGAGGATGACAACTGGGTTGTGAGCCTGAGCGACTGGGATGGCGATGAAGCCCTTGACAGTTAGGAAGAGGGATGATGCAGGGGAAGACGATGAGGAGCTCAGTATGGGACATAGATGTCAATCTGGAGGTCGACAGACAGGTCAGGGCTGGACAAGTAGGTTTGAGAATCACCAGCATAGAAACAAGTCATTGAATCCATGGGAGCTGATGAAATCATCAAGTGAAATAGTATGGAGGAAGAAGAGAAGAGAGCCAGAACAGAGCCATGTGGGACAGTCGTGGTTAAAAGGGTGACGCAGATGAAGATCCAGCAAGGGAGATGGAGAAGAAGCAGTTAAATAGGTAGGAAGAGAAGCAAGAGATGGTAGTGTCACGAAAATCTAGAGAGAAGAGAGTATGAAGGAGAAGATGGTGATTACCAGTGTCAAAGGCTGCAGAAGGGCCAAGCAGGATGAAGAGTAAAAGAAGGACATTGGATTTGGCCAGTGAAAGACCAACGATAACTTTGGAAAGAGCATCAAGTTGAATGATGAGATCAGAGGCTACACTTGAGTGTTAAGAAAGTGAGAGAAAAGGTAGTAGAGTAGCAGTTGTAGACAGCCTTCTCATGGAGTTCAGCCACATAAGGAAGGAACAACATGAGATGATAGTCAGCAGTGGTGGATGGCTCAAATGAGTTTTTAGGGTGAAAGAGGTATGGGTATGCTTGTAGGCCACAGGGGAGTAGCCAGTACAGAAGGAAAGATTCAAGATAAATGAGAGAGGGGCAGGTAGGTGATGCAGTAGATAGAGCACCAGCCCTGAAGTCAGGAGGACCTGAGTTCAAATCTGGCCTCAGACACCTAACACTTCTTAGGTGTGTGACCTTGGGCAAGTCACTTAACCCCAATTGCCTCAGGAAAAAAAAATATATAAGTGAGAGAGTGGAGACAGAAAGGATTCAATTTCCTGGAGAAGATGGGATAGAATGAGTATACAGATTCAGACCAGATCTGCTTTAGCAAGGATAAGGACCATATCATCATGTGAGACAGAGTGGGGGAGGAGATAGTGGTAGAGAGCATCTGAGTGATAGGGGATAAGGAGGAGGGGAGAAGAGGGGCTCAATGCTTTCAGGAAAATAAGAGGCAAAATTCTTAGCTGAGGGGGGCAAGGGAGGAGGAGTCACGGGAAGTTGGAGGAAGAAGGAAAAGATTTGGAAGAGCTGTTGAGGTGAGTGGCATAGTTAATTAAAGAGGTATCAAAAGACTTCATTGCAGCAGCAAAGCCCAGTTGAGAATGTGCAACACAAATTTGTAGTGGTCCCGGCAGGTGTTATTTTATTGATTTTTTTTCAATCTTCTTTCAAGCAGCATGTATTTAGAAGAAAAGGCAGAGATGGTATTTAGAAGAAAAGGCAGAGATGGTGGGAGTGATGCAAGGCAGTCTTGGCAGGGCAAGAATAGAGATACTCTGAGAGGGCAAGGAGCTCAAGAGAAGAGAGAAATGTAGAGTGGAACTGGCTCACCCGAAGGTCAAGACAGGAAAGGGAAGAGAGTATAGTTAGTGTCGGGGTGATTGCCTGGGAAGGTCCTGAGAGGCTGAGGGACTGAAGGTCATTGTGTGGATGAAAAACGAGCTTTGGGGTTACAAGGCAGAGACTGAGATCAGATAAGGGGATGTCAGAGCCCTTGAACATGGAGGTGATATAATTCATGGGCTGCGGCAAGATCAAGGTATGATCGTCTCGGTTAGTAGCTCAGGTGGCTGGAGGACTAGGTCCCACGACCTATCAAGAAGTTGGGGAACTGTGAGGTTTTGAGGTGTCTGCATATCAATGTGTCTGTTAAAGTCCCTGGTATAAGTGCTCAAGAAACATCTGCTGAATGAATGAACGAATGGTTGGCAGTAGAACAAAGCCCCCTATTTCCTACAGGAAGGCAAAAGCCAACGTGGTCCTGGCTACACCAGGACAGGGTTGTCCCAGATGCGCTCTCCCTAGAAATGCAGTACCTGTTGGCTTCTTACGCAGTGACATTCTCACTAAGTCACTGGCCAGATGGTTAGCAAAGCGATTCACTTTCTGGTCGTAAAACCAGTCACCAGTTGTCTTCTTCAGCTCTCTAGGATGGAAGCAGAGGAAGCAACATTTGGCTAAAAGAAAAAATTTTTTTTTCAGGCAGGCGTGCAGGCTGACACTTTTGCCACATGCAAGGCCTCACTTCCCTCTCTGCTCACTCCTCCCCCTGGTTCCGGAACAACACTCACGCTTCCTTGACGCACACCTTGCACCTCCAGGTGCCATGGGCGCCAGGGGTGCGGCAGTCCCGACACACCAGGTGATTACAGCCTCGGCAAGTGCTGCTCTTGGGGTATACTCTCCCCAGGCTCTGCTGGCACCGGGCACAAGTCCGCTCACCATACCGCTGGCTGCCCCGCTTGGCCCCTTTCCTCCGGATCTCCAGCAGCTCATTCTTTAGTCTCCTGCTCAGACCAGAGAGAGTTGTTCACCTGGAGTCAGGGTCTCAGTGGGTTGAGCAGGATTTTTGGCTGGTGCTGATTTTTGTTTTTTCAGGGTGGTGAGGTGAAAAGAGAGTGAGGCCATTTGCTTTTTACGAAGTTCACCACGACACAGAGCCAACGTGAAGGCCCGAGGACGCCACGTGGCAAACATGCAGGAGGCACACAGCACACGTGCAGCCAGGACAAGATCTCTCTAAATTCTCAAGCAAGAAACACAAGCCAAAATGCCAAACCTCGCCAGGCCAGGCCCGAGGACGCCCCGAGGCCTCTCCCGATACGCTCACCTGATCCGCTTCTCTTCGGCTTTTCGGAGCTCCTCGTCTCGCTGGAGAACTTTCAAGATCAAGTCCCTCTCTGTCTCAGAGAGAAAGGAGAGATCAACCGCCTCCGACATGACAACTTCAATTTATCCTCAGCTCTTTTTTGCTTAAAAAGTGTCCAAACAAGCAGAGCTGCCTGAAGGAGGACAAGGACTCATATCAAAGATCAGGCCAACAATACCAGACCCTTTCACCAGGTTGCTTTCCCCAGTCGAGTGGATGACTCCCTAAGGAGGCCAGGGAGGCCAGTTCCCTCCTTGACAGAGAGGTGTCCTTTCTGCTTGCCATTCAAAGCGTCACCGTCCGAATTCTGTCCTCAGAGCCTCTAGAGGAGTCGTTCTAAGACTACTCCACTACCCAGCTTATGACTCAAGAGACAGTGATGACCCCAAAGCTCTCCTAGAGTAAGCTCTGCTAGAGATTTGAGCGGTCCGCCTCTCAGTATCTCAGGGGCTAATTGGACCACTCCAAAACAAAAAGGGCCTCCCAAATGGCCAACATTCTAACATTTCAAGAATCGTTATGCTCTTAGCCATAGACTAAGCCATGTGACTTTTCATTGATCCCTACTTTGCCTTGTCCCTGAACAGGACTGGGTTCATAAGACTACCATTTTAGAAGAGTTGATCTCATCTAAAGGCCCTGGGTCTACAACTTATATAACTGGTGAGCCAACGGTCTGGCTGGTGGTTGCGTTGGCTAATGGGCTAGGCTTTTCCCAGGCACAAACAACAATCACGGAACAGTCAATGATAATTTTATTCACTGAGCCTTCCTCTACCAGAAATAAAGATGCTATTGAAATAGCAATCAATAAACCTTAACTAATCAGCAATGACTAATACGTACCTAAATATATTCCTAAAGGACACAAATCAATACGTACTACTCCGCAGGCTTCAAAGACTCCAGTGTTCCTCGATCTCCTTTATTGGGGGATCCTCCTCTCATCCACTAAAGGCCAGAATTTCTCAAGTCTTTCTCTTTTCTGTCCTTTTTTCTATATTCTCCTCTCTTCTCTCTCCCTTGCTGATCTCAGCACTCAAATGTTTATATCCGAGCTTACTTTCTCTCCTTAACTCCAGTCCCACGTTACCAAATGTTTGCCGGACATCTTCACGGATTGTCTCAGAGACATCTCAAATGGAAGACAGCCAAAACAGAACTTGTCTTACTCCTCCATAGCACCGTCACTCCCCCAAATCACTACTCAGTTTAGAGCCTCAAAGTCATCCTTGCCTCTTCCCTCTCGATCAACTCCCCGATCCAATCAGTTATCCATTCTACTCCCACATTTCCTGTCTGGTTGCTCCCTGTCATTCTGCTGGATCTTTACTAATGTCATGCTTACTAATCATGAGTGCCACCCAGCACTCTGACCTTTTCAGTTATCAACTCTATGCAGATGGTTCCCAGATTTATAAATCCACCCTCAGTCTCTCTCCCGAGTTCCAAATTCACAACACCAACGGCTTTTGGACACCTTAAACCGGATGATCTGCAGCCATTTTAAACTCACTATATCTAAACAGAACTCATTATCTTGATCTCCAAAGCTAAGCGTCACCCTTGCCCCCTTACTCTAACTCACCTTACACATGTGTTCCATCGCCCACTTTTCCTGTTCACATCATCTCTCCTACATGTCACCTTCTCACCACCCAGTCTACCCACACTCACAGTTCAGCTCTCACCCTTCATGACTACCCTATCATAATAACAGCCTTCTGATTGGTCTCCGGGCCTCTTCCCAAGTCAGCCTCCATATAGCCACCAACTTGCCAATGCTAAACACAGATCTGACAATGTCACTCGATTGCCTCCAAGGGAAAATACAGCAGAGTCCTAAGGAGGGTTCTGAAAGCCCTCCATGACATGACTCCCAGCTCCCTTTCCAGTCTGATTTTCTGCTTCTGTATTTCCCACTCTCAGTTCCAGTCACATTGGCTTATTCACCGTTCCCGGTCCATAAGAGTCCATACTCCACCTCCATGTCTTCGCACATGCGGTCTCCCAGATCTGAAATTTGTCCCTTCATAGAATCCCTCCCTTCCTCCCAAGGCCAGCTCAGGTGCTGCCTCCCACACAAAGTATTTGGCACCGAGGTGGGTAATGAATGTTATGTATGAGGAACGGCATGTAATCCGTTTGTCTGGAACACAGAGCGAATTAGGAGGAATAATGTGAAATCTGTCTAGAAAACTAGGTGGGAACCAGACTGGAAAGGCTTTGAAAGGTCACCTACTGGGAATTCTATTTTATCCATTACAATAGGAAAATACTAAAGAGTTTGGAGCAAGGGAGTGACACGCTCAGATGTGTGGTTTCATTAGGCCAGGCCCAGTGGCACCCTCCTCCAAATCTGGCTACGGGGAAACTGAGGTCAGTACGTACATCACTTGAGCTCGGCAATTTTAAGCTGCAGTCAGGCTAAAGGTGATCCGGTGTCTTCACCGAGTCTGACACCAACAGGTGAGTCCCTGGCAGCAGAAAGTTACCAGTCGACTTAAGGAAAGACAAACCAGCCCAGGTTGGAACTGGAGCAGCTTAAAGCTTCCATGCTGATCAACAATGGGATGGGACCCAGAAACGGCCCCTGCACAGCCAGTCTGGCCAAGATAGAGACCATTGCTCTCCTCCCTTCATCCGTTTAGTTCGGAGTCTGCCTTGGATCTTTTCTAGCTCCAATAGAGCTTTTGGTGGCACGATAGCTAGAACTATACAATGTATCCCAAGGACACCCACTCCGCCTTTGTACCAGGGTGTGATGGCAGTGCCCATATGGTTTTCCATAGAATGGAAACTTCTAGTGGGAAGTAATGATTTTTCCTTTTTGTTTTTGCAGCCCTGCTACCTAGAACCGTTCCTGGCACATAGGAGATGCTTTATAAATACTTGTTGGATGGGATCTCGTTCTCTAACTCTGCTCCAATATTTTGGGGGGTGGGATGGGGAAAGGGCTTCTTAGTTAATGGTAGCACTGATGCCTTCAGGCTAAGAGACTTCCAAGCCCCTGGTCTAGGTCAGAACTCTTGGCTGGAAGTCCAATATCCTATATATACAGTTGAGGTTCTTTTTTTGCTCTCAACCCTACCTCACGTCACTGCTGGCCCATTCACGTTGCCCAGAGCTTTGGCATTTCGTTACTCCTGAGTTCTCAGAAAAATCTGAGGTCAGTGCCCATGTCTGAGAGTGCAACACAGACCGCCACCTTCAAGGGGTGACTTGGGGAAGGCTAGCCGGAGGCAGCTTGCTTATTTCCTCTTAGGCATTGGACCACATTCAGGGGAACCAGCTGTTCAAAAAGCTAATTGGGTACTGTTCCACATCAGAAAGAAAAATGGATCTTCAGAGCGGCATTCTGAGAATAACTACAGGTTACAGGTACAGTGGGCCTGCAATGGGGCCCGCCCAACATGGAGGTAAAGCCCAGACGCCCATCTCCCCACTGTCCCTTGCTAACCCTAGCGATAAAACAAGCGAACGAAAGCAAAGGTGTCCACATCAGCAGAGAGGAGACAAAACTCTTCCCTGGTTGCAGATGGCACGCTGATGATTTGCTCAGAAAATCCTAGGCACGCCACAAAGAAAAGGCAGGAGCTTCATTTGAGTATCAGAATGCCAAATAAAGCCACCAAAAAGCCAGCATTTCCACAGAGCAATGACGAGAATCAGGAGGAAATGATTTTAGAAAGAAATCCAATTCCCAATAGCTCTAAAACAAATGAAATATCTGGGAGTCAGCCTACCAGGCAACACTTAAGACTTAAGGAAATGCAATTACAAAACACTCCATACAGATACAAGGGAAGCCTAGGAAGAACTGGAAGGCTGCACTCACAGCTCTGGCTTGCTTGGGCCACACCCAAACAATAAAAAGAACAAGACGATCTAAATGAATTTATAGACTTAGTGCTATGTCAATCAAATGACCAAGTGATTATTGAACTAGGAAGAGTAGGAAGACAATTCATCTGAAAGAACCAAGGGTCCAGGATCTCAAAGAAAATCAGGACAAATAATATGTCTGGTCCTCAGACTTTGTTATCTGAAAAACGATTTCATACTGGGTCAAAACGAAAAACGTTGGTGAGTAGAACTATTCACATAAGCAGGAACGAGAAACAATCGCACTCAGTTCATCTGAACTCATTGTCTGATAAATCCAAGAACGATAACCACTGGGGTGAAGGGCACAATATGCAACAAGAACTAATGGGAAAATCGGAAAAGTGATTTGGCAGAAAATCATGGCTATGTAACTGAAATAGAAAAAAGTGATAGTAAAAAAATAAGAGCAGAATGGAAGGAGGTACTTCTCATAATGTTGTTAGGGAATGGGAGGGGGGAGGCAACCTCTGTCTGGGTCCCCTCAAACAAGGTCTGAGGACATTAAAAAAGAGAAAATAGGCAATTTCAACTATATGAAGTTGAATGTTTTTGCAGGAACAAAATCAATACGATTAAGATAAGCAGGGAAACTGTCAACTGGGAAAAAATTATCTCTTGACAAAAGTCAGACATAGGAGCTTTAAAGGATATTTATACAAATGTGTGACACCCTAAGAGGCAAGCTCCGATAGGTTAGTGGTTAAAGGCCACAAAACTGTGTTCAAGTAAAGAACTACAGACAATCAAGAGAGCTATTTGAAAGATTGCTCCAAATCACTAATAAGAGAGTTGCAAATCAAAAACCGTTTGGGCTGAATAAAATCAAGTTAGAATAAGAGAAGCTGGAGAATAGGAAAATAAGAATCTCTGTATCAAACCCAGCTGATGGAAGTCTAATTCCAAAATATACAGGGAACGGGCACAAATAAATAAGAGCCCGAGCTATCCTGCATATGTCAGGACATAAACAGTTTTCAAAAGAAGAAAATCAAACCATCAACAACCATGCTGAAAAATGCTCCAAGGCCCTACCGAGAGAAACACAAATCCTGAGGTTACTCATTGAACCCAACAACTTAGCAAAGACAAAAGATGCAAATGGTCTATAAAATAGCTGTGAAGTCAGGCCCTACACTGTTGGAAGAGCCAACATGTCCAATCATTCTGGGGAAAAAAATTTGGAATTAATGACTTGAGAAAAATGACTGATGTATTTATATACTGGGATCTAGAAGTCTCTCTCCTAGGTATGTCTCAAAGGGATCAAAGATAGAAAAAAAATAAAAGGACCCCATATCCACCAAAATATTCATAGCCACATTTTTTATGGTAGTTTAAAAAAAAAAAGGAAACAAAGCAAGTGCCTACTCATTATGAAATGGCTGAAGAAATTGCAGTAAATGAATGTAGTAGATTTTTAATGTGCCATAAAAAATGACCACTATACAGAATTTGGAAAACTATGTATAAAGTGCTGCAGAGTAAAGTCAATAAAGCCAGGAAGAGAACAACTTTCAAATCAGAATAAACACAAGGACCAATATGAAGCCCAGTTTTAGATGACTATGGTAGCTGAATATGACAGTCATAGACAAAACAGTTGCTGTGCTGGTCAATCTTGCTTGATCTTTATTTTGGTTAATTAAAAATTCATCTCACATGCAGGAATTGAGGAAACACAGGAATACTGATAAATTATTATTGGTGAGGCAGTGACTTAGTGATTTCCAAGTATTCTGGAAAGCAATTTGGAATCATGTGAGAAAACTCACTAAATTGTTTCTACCTTTTGACCAGAAGATCCCACCACTGAGCCTACCTAGAGGAGGTCAAAGGCAGGAAAATTAAAAAAGGTAAAAGTGTATGTGTGTGTGTGTGTGTGTGTAATAAAATGGGTACTCATTAATGGGAGAATGGCTGAACAAAATTGTGGCTTATGAATACCATGAGAAATGACCAATATGAGGAGACTGAAGAAATATAGGAATACTTGTATGAACAACTGCAGAGAAAAGCAGGCAGAATCAAGATCGTAGTAATGCAAACAAAATGAACACTCAAATGAAACTCTTGCGAAGAAATAAGAAGGACCTCCCTCTTTCAGCAGAAAGGGAGAGGAAATGTATGGATATGGCCCTTGCATATACTGATAGTCATAGGGTGCTTCTGACACAAGCGAGGGCTGGGGGAGAAGCGTTCTCCCTGGAAATAAATGGCATAAAGTAAAAGACAACAACATCCATTTGGTTTATTTGTCACCTTGTAGATTCGTATATGGTACCCAAGAACCATGGGTGGGGAAGGCTGGGGGAGCTCTTGCAGTGGGGATAACAGAGAGTAGAGACCAGAAATTTAGAACGTGGAAAAAAAACAACCAGCCAGCCAGAGACTCCTAGAAAATAACAGCTGCTACTTGGAGTGTGAAAGTACTTGAATACAAGATCTCATTGGCTCCTCATAACTATCTCATGGTCTCCCCTTAGGAAAGCTGGCAGGAACCTCAGAGGCCATTTAGGCCAAACCCTTTGTTCTACAGCGAGACATTTGGTTCAGAGGGGTTCCCAAATTTGCCCAGTTTCAGAGCTGACACAGGGCAGGTCTTCTGATTCCTAGCTCACTACCTTTCTGTTCTCTGCTTCATCTGCTTTTACACACAAGTCTGCAAATATGATTCAATTCAGCACCTACTACGCACACAAGGCAGGGCCAAGTAAAGCCCTTTTGTTTTTAAAGGGTGGAGAAATGTGGCTATGTTTATAGGCAGTGAGGAATGAGCCAGCAGATAAGAGACAGGAGGAGGGAGGGAGGGAAAGGGGAGACAGGGAGGAAGGAGGGACAAGAGAGACAGAGACAGGGTGGAGAGGGGGGAAGGAAAGAGGGAGAGGGAAAAAGGGAGAGACAGAGAGGGAGGGAGAACAGAAGAGAAACGAAGGCAGAGGAAGAATAAAGATCCAAAGGCACAAGCTACTGGAAAAGATGGGAGAGAGTGGGATGGATCAAAAGTCCAAGCAGAATCTAAACAGAAAAGACCACCTCTGCACCTGAGATGAGATAAGGAAGAGAAGATGGAGCTGGGAGTGAGGAGGTAGAGAGCTTTTCCAGATAGGGAAGAAGAGGGAAGACTTGATCCAGGGCTTGGATTTTTTTTCCTGAGCACCTCTGATGAAAGGGTGAGAGGAGAAAAAGGCTGCAAAAGGCAGGATGAGAAAAGAGAGAGAAAAGATTGGCCAAGTAGTACTGTGGCCTCAGCTGAGATTAGACAAGCAAACTTTGGAATAAGCCGCCTGCTCCAAAATCCCAGGCTCAAGTTAATACACTCTCTGTTTCTGTGTCTCTTTCTCCCTCTCTATCCCTCCCTGCTCTTCCTCCTCCTCCTCTTCCTCTTCTTCTTCTCCCCTCCCTCCCTGTGTCTTCTCTCTCTTTTTCTCTGTCTCTGTGCCTGTCTCTCTTCTCTATCTCTGTCTCTCTCTGAAATCCTTCAAAAAGCTTCCAGTTTGAAGCAGCCAACTCTGGAGGAGCTCTGCAGTCTCTGCTGGCCCTCTACTCCCATCCTGGGGTGTCAGGGAGAAACAATAATGTGGAACTGCAACAGGTTCCCCCCTCAAAATATATGACTTGAAGTCACTGTACATTTTCAATGTAGAATGAGAAAAAAGAAGTAGACTCCTGTACCTCATCAAGCCATTAAATCATCTTTAACATGATAAATCTGCGAGTAACTGGTCTGTATGGCACAGGCAGTTCCCAATTTACTACCAGATCATATGCCAAAAATGGACTTTATAAGGCAACTGCTTGGAACAGGGACGACATTTTCATATAAGGACAAAATTATAAAAGGCAGTTTAAAAGTCCCAGGCTAATGCACAAAAACCTAACTCAGAATATGACTCAACAAGAATACTAATATTATTTCAACTTTACCAAACTACCATTTTATAAAAGTATTTCTATTGGGGAAAAAAAAAGGATTCTTAATTCCATTCAGGACTTGGGAGACAGTAGAAAACGCTCTGGATTCGGAGTCAGAAGATCTGCTTCTGTCACTTAGCACCTCTGTGGACTTAGCCAACTTGTTTCATCACATTGAGACTCAGCTTGCCCACCTGTAAAATGAGGGAGGGGAGCTGGCCCAGATGGAGTCTGAGGATTTCCCTACTGGTTTAGCATCAGTGAAGCTTCAAACCTATAAAAGATGAGACAATACCATTTCTTGTGAGCCCACTTATAGCCACAGGTGTTTCTTTCTGATCAGAAAAGAGGTATCCCATGTTTTTGGACCTTTTCAGTGTTTCAATCAGTTATGTGCCTTTTTTTTTTCCTTTCCTCTCCCCCAAAACTGCTATTTGGCAAATGGGATGGCTCTCTAGGAGAGGGAGAAAGAGAGATGCACGGGATACTCTAGTGATGATGTAAGAAATAGAAGATATCAAGAAAAACTTATTTTCAAAAATGGGGGGAAATGTCCCTGCAACTATCTTCCTAAGTTACTCAGTTCCCTTTTGTCTTTCCTCGCCTTGGAAGTTCAAGCTTGTGTCCAGACACTGCACTAAATGACCGAGACTATACATCACCAATCCTAACAAGCACATTAAGCAGACATCTTAATGAGACCTAACCTTTTTTTCCTCCCACCATTTTTGTTTTGGATTCATTTTGGGAGAGGGAGGTGGTCTTTAGTCTATTTTTATTTATTTCATTAAATATTTCCCAATGATATTTAAATTTTTTAATACTCTTTTTTTAAAATTTTGAGTTTCAAATTCTCTCCCTTACCCTCTCCCACCCTTTAAAAAGACAAACAATAGGACACTGACTATATATGTGAAGTCTCACAAAATATATTTCCATATTAGCCATTCTGCAAAAGAAAAAACACATGCAAAAAAAAAAATCCAAGAAAAAATTAAAAAAATGAATAAAGTATACTTTGGTTCTCTTTCTCTCTCTTTGGAAGTGAATAGCATTTTTTCATCATGGATCCTTTGATAATTAAATTTATCTATTTATTTATTTATTTTTGGCTGAGGCAATTAGGATTAAGTGACTTGCCCAGGGTCACACAGCTAGGAAGTGTCTGATATCACATTTGAACTCAGGTCCTCCTGACTTCAGAACTGGTA
This sequence comes from Myrmecobius fasciatus, assembly GCA_023553655.1. Taxonomy (NCBI): domain Eukaryota; kingdom Metazoa; phylum Chordata; class Mammalia; order Dasyuromorphia; family Myrmecobiidae; genus Myrmecobius; species Myrmecobius fasciatus. Next base: position 158,941 of record JAJPUD010004458.1, read on the forward strand.
CTCTATCTCCTGTGCCACCTAGCTTCCTCCAATTAAACCATTTTCTTAATAGACTATTTCCCCCAGCTCGGAAATATAGCTCACATTTACTTGCATGATAACCAAAATAATCAGAAGCAAGTGGCTTGGATGGCCAGAAGCCTGATTCACTGTGGTTTTCACTGTCTTTGGAGTTGCTCAGCACAATCAGCAGCTGACACCCAGGAGGTGCTTAATATATGCTTGTGGACAATTCCAAAGTTTTGTTGGATTTTTTTGTTTTGTTGATTTGTTTGTTTGTTTGCTTGCTTTTTTAGTGGTCGAGCAATCTGGTTGGAAAGAAAAGACCAGAAACAGTGTCTTTTTCTAATTTTCTACCTAATTTTACAAAAACTCACTGAAGAGAGAGAACAAGCCTTAGATCTCTTAGTTGGACCCTTGCTGTCACTAAGAATCGAAGGCTCCCAAAGGCTCTAGACCTTAGAAATCAAGTCCAAGTCCCCTCCCTCATTTGGCAGAGGTGGGAGGAATGGAAGTCCCAAGAGGTTGAACCAAGCTGATTTCCCCATGGGTAGTAAATGGGAGATCAGGAAGTCCAAATCAAGCCTCTCAGTCCACATCCTGACCTTTCTCCACTGCCTCTCTGTTTGCAGACCACTCAAAGGTGCACCCATCCCTTCTCATATATCATCTTACTTGAGCTTGTCTTCTGTCCCATGAGAAAAGTCTTTAAAGCAAACTGCCAGGCCCCTGAGGACAGAAGTTCTGGCTTGGGTGTATTCTGGGAAAATGCCCAATCTTCAATTACTCAGAAGAGTTTCTAGGAAGAAACTAATTTTCTAAGGAAAAACCCAACATCATCACAACACAAGTGTGTGCTTCCAACTGGTCAGAGTCATCATAGGAGTGCCCAGAAGTGAAGGCAGCCTTGGCCCAGTGAAGGCTTGCCCAGAAAACCCAGAATGCTGACAGACAGCCCCGGATGTAGCCCAGAGTTGTCCCCAGGGGCAAGCCCAGACTCAAAAGAATGGAGGCTGGGCAGGAGGGGGGAGATATTTCAGGAGCCCTGCCTCGAGTGCTTCAGATGTCCCCCCCCCCATAGACACCTTCTCGGCTGACACAGAACCCCCAAATCCTGGATTAGGCGACAGGGCCAACACGTCACAGCCAGAGAGATTGGGTGCAAAGTACCAATGGCCCAGGGAGGAGAAAGCTGTTGACTTTTTTCTCTCCACCCTGAGGTGTGTGGCCCAACATATCAGATGGAGAACTGACTGACAATTGTGTGAGGGCACACAGTAAGCGCTTAATAAATGCTTACTGGTAGGACTGATCAGCCGAGGGGCACTTGTTTTGGCCGGTGCTTAACCAAATTAAATGCTTGTTGACTGAATGAGCGATGCATTTCAAAGCTACCCCGACTCAGGTCTTGAAAACTCGGGGCTCCTTGGGGAGCATGCCCCATCCCCAGACATGAATAATTGAAAGAACATTTAGAAAGCTCAGGCTGGCCACTCACTACCTGAGAGACCCAGGCCCCAGGCTTTCTCCCCAGAACTCACTTTTCTCCTCCATAAAATGAGACAGCCCGGCTGGAAGGCCCCCAGGGTCCCTTCCTGTCAGCTCTAATCTACCATCTCCAAGCTCGCCAAAGTCAATCTAATTAATTTCCACTAGACCAGGAATACCCATCCATAGCCTGTGGTAACTGTCAGTTCCTCAACCGCCTTCTCTCCACTCCCAAGCCTGCAAAATTGTCCCAGGACTTTGCCTGCCAAGAGCTGCCAGATGCACTTAATAACCCCAGGGAGGAAGCCTGCGAACTATCAATCTCCCCCTCCCTAACGCATCAGAAACCTTGCTAGCCGGGATGCTGAGTAGTTAGTGTCTGCCTCACTATCTCTTTTCTTTATTCCCAGAAAATTGGGGGGAGAGGGGGTAAGCCAGGGAGCTCATCATAGTGGAAGATTTCGAGTTGGCAGGAACCATCCAGTCCAACTCCCTCATTTCACAAAAGGGGAAACTGAGGCACAGATAATCAGTGTCAAAGGCAAGATCTGAATAGTGCTCTTCATGATTCCATATCCGGCACTGCATTCACTTCCCTCCTAACATCCAAATCACTAACATCTTCACATAAATGAATTGAATCCGTTCTGCCTTCCTTGAAGGGAGGGTCCAGAAAGGGAAAGAGGAGGTGAGCAAAGAAGGGACCCAGAATGAGAAGGGAGTGGAGGACATGGACATAATTTTGCCTAGGCTCACGCGCCCCAAAGGAGCACTTTTGAAACTGGGTTCACATGACTGCAAAGGACCCATGATGAAACTTGCTGCCCATCTCCTGAGCGCTGCTGAGCTCAGTGTTCGGAACAAGATGTATTTGGAGACATGATTAATATGGGAATTTGTTTTGCTTGCCTATGAATAGGCAACCCCCAGAAGGCCCTGAGCTCAAATCCAGTCTGAGACCCTTAGAGGCCCTGTGACACCGAGTGAGTCACCTGGGCTCTTCACCTATAAAATGGGGATGATAACAGCACCTGCATCCCAGGGTTGTGAGGATCATGAGCTATCTGGAAAGCATTTTGCAAACCTAAGGTGTTCTATTAATTCTAGCTATTATTTGTTATAAAGGGTTTGTTTTTCTTTTGTGGGAAAAGGGGAAGGAGAAAAGACTTTTGTTCACTGGAAAAAAATACAATTTAATACAAAAAATAAATATCCGAAACTGGGATCTTTAGAATTGTTGGATCCCCACGTTCTAGGAGAACCCTTTAAGGCCGGACTGAGCCTAATCCAAGCCCCAAATTTTACCGAGACACCTTCTCAGCCATTCTGACAGGTGATCATCTATCCTCTGCATGAAGACATCCAATGATGGAAAATCCATTTTAAGAAGTAGCCCAAAAGAGTGCCTTTCTCCCATGGGGCAGTGGGAAGGGCTCTAGACTTGGGGTCAGGGTGCTGATTCAGCTATTTCCTTACTAGTAGGCCTTGGGTGAGGAAGGGGGGTGGAAAGGACCCCTGGAAAATCCTGTCTCCTGACTCAAAATCAAAGGTCTTGGGATCCCCAGTGAAACCAAATGCTCCTCCCTTTAATCGATGCCCACTGATGCCAGATCTGCCCTACAGAGCCACGGCAAACATAAGTAACCTCTTTTCTCTACAATGGCTCGCCAGTGCTAGAAGGGCATTGATTCCTTTCCCAGACACACTCCGGCAGAAATCTCTTCTCATCCCTTTCTCTTTCCCATGCTCCTTGCCTGCTTAGATAGGGGGTCCTCAGCCAATCCTATGCCCTGGATTCTCTGACTATTCTAGTCTGCGGTGCCCAGGACTGAACGGGCACTCGAGACATGTTCTGACTGGGTCCGAGGATAGAAAAAGCCTTCCCTCCCTTTGTCTGGACGCTCCCACGATGTACCTAATTCAAGACCACATCGTATTTTGGCCTTGTGCTAAAATGGCCGGCCATTCTACAAGAGTCGGTCTGGCCACATCTCCTCTTAAAGCTCAGGCACAAGTAATTTTTTTTTCTTGGAACCCAAGGGTTCAGGGCTTTCTATCAGCTCTCTGGGACCTTTTCCCTCATTTGTAGAATGGTAAGACTTGAATGAGATGATCTCTAAGGTCTTCCCCAGCCCTCAGTCTAGCGATGTGAGGATGACAAGGATTTATTCCAATTCAATTTCAGTTAGAGAGCTTGCTTGGAAAGAGCCTCAGAGTCGGGAAGCCATGGCTTTAGCCTGGTCTCTGTCTGACATATACCAGCTCTGTACAAACCACAACCTCTCAGTGCCTGAGACTATGGTCTAAGACTCTTAAAATAGTAGACCAAGTGCCACTGTGCATCAGTGATGGCACTGTCCCTTCTACAGATGTTGGGGGGGAACCATCTTAGGATCATAGAACTACAAGGGATTTTGGGGGTCATTCAGACCACCTCCCTCCCCATTTTGCAGATGAGGAAACTAAGGCCTACAGATATTAAATAATGTATTCAATTTCATGCAGGTGGCCAAGTGGCAGAGCTGAGACTGTGCAGGGCTTCTGATCCCAGAGACAAAGCTCCTTTCATGACGACCCTCTCATGGAATGATGGCTAAGCCAAATGGCAGAACCATCTTCGAGCATTCTGCTTCTGCCATCCTAAATCCTGGAGTCTCAGTCCTTCAGAGGCTCCCGAAGACGGCTCTTTACGACATGTTCAATAAGGAGCACTCACAACAACCTCTTGAGGCAGCCTGTTCCATTTGTGGACGGGTGCAGACTTAAGCTTATGAAAAACTATGATCATCGGACTCCCTATTTCCAGAAGAGGCAGTTGGAAGGCTGGCCCCAGGGCAAAAAGAACATGGTTCTGAGCCGTTCATCTCACACCTCTAAGCACTAGTCTATCTGTAAAATGGGGATGCTAATAGTATTTTTGAGGAGACAGCTAGGTGGCACAGGAGAAAAAGTGAATAGAGACTGGATCAGGAAGACTGAGTTTCAGATTCTTACTAGCTATGGGGTCTTACGCAAGTCACTTCACCTGTCTGCCTCAGTTTCCTCAACTGTAAATTGGGAATATGATAGCACCTAACTCCCAAGGTTATCGTCAAGATTCAATGAGATCGTATTTGTAAAGCTCGGGCATTTAATAAATATTTGTTTTCCCCCTTACTTCACTGGGTTGTTGTGAGAAACAAATGGGATCTCATACAAAGCACTTGGTGATTCTTCTTCTTCACCCAAAGCCATTAATAAAATCGGACATAAGTGAGCAGAGGGCAGAGCCCCAGGGCACGGCCGCTACCATACTTCTCTGTGGCTTTCTATCCATCTATCAACAGAGTGCAAAATAATTCTATTCCTCTATCTTATTCACCAAGATATCATAAAGTGTGCCAAGTGCCCTGCAAAATTTTTGCTGATATTAGTCTAACAGGAATCATCCTTCTCAGGAGTATAATAACACCCTCAAAAAGGAACTAGTCTGAGTCTGGTTTGGATCCTTTTGGGGGTTTTTGGTCTGTGCTTTTGTTATCTGATTGATGCTCTGCACACACAATGAAGTCATTTCAGGATATAAACCCCACTTCCATTCCCACCTCCCATAAGCACTCATTTGCAACAAAATAAAAACAGTTAAAGCAAAATTAAGGACACAACAATGAGGAGAACAGTTCAGGGGACCCGGCGCCCTCCTCTTTACGGACAGGGAGAAAGCGGAGCATGAATTGTTCTTAATGACACTGATGGCTCTGGGTGGCCCCCACTTCCAGCCTCTTCCCAGATCTGCCTCTGACACACAATGGCTCTGGGACTCTGGGCAAATGCCTTGCCTTTGGCAGCCGGCTCTCCAAGGGTTTGATTTACAGAGCAGGAGGATTTTGCTTCCTCCCCCCTTCCCCCCCCCTTTTACTGGGTTCCCTGGTTCAGCTTATCTTTCCCTCTTCCCCCTTCAGTGTTCCCACCCTTCAGTTCTCGTCTATCTACATTTGGTAGAGTTCCCTCCACTCGACTTCAGTATATTCTGGTCCTTCCCCTCCAAATCTGCAGGCTCCCCAATCTACATTTACTACACAGGGGCTAATGCCATCTTTCAATCTTCTGTTATCTCAAGAGATCAAAAAAAAAAAAAGGGAGGGGGGAGGCTATTCAAAACCAGTGTAATTGATTTTGCAGAGCTCATATATTTATTAAACTAGGGCTTCAGAAGCTGAGGAAAGCAATCATTTCATTAAACAGCAGGAGCCTGAGAGCTTTTTCCAGCAGAAAATTTCTTCTTCTCTAAGAACCCCCCAAGGCACCTCTGGGTGCTCGGATTAGGTCGGCTAGGGCTGGGATCTTGGAGATCTAGCCGTTGGCGGGAAGCCATCCCTGAGTAGGTAAAAAGGCCCCCGGTTATGGCTGGCTGGAGAGCTCTGCGCCCCCAGTCCCCAAGATGGTCAGAGGGCCAAAAGGAAACGGACCTCAGTGGTCCAAGGCAGCCTGCGGACCCCTCCCTAAGTATCTCTCAGCAACAGATCTCCGCCCGAGGAGGAGCTCAGCCTCCCACTATCCCGCCACGCAACTTTACCTTGGTCGGGAAAGGGAAGGATGAAGAGATGCTATCAGCCTCCAAGGTCCTCCTGATGGTCCGAGATCCACAGGGGATCGGCCGGGCAAGGGCACGGGCACGGCCCCGGGCCAATCTGTGACGGAGAGAAAGGAAACGCCACAATCAGCCAATGTGGGGTGCTGGCTCGGGCTCCCCTTCCCCTCAAAGCGCACCTTCAAGCAGCAGACCTGAGGGGTGGGGCCCGGAGCACCCAAGAGAGCCCGGAAGGGGGAAGAGGGAAAGACAAGCTGCTCCAGGGAACCCTGGAAAGGGACTGGGCTGGAGGGAAAGAAAAAGTAAAAAAGGAACTTGGAAAAGGGCAACGGGGTGCTCCCACCCGGCACAGAAGGACTCTAGCTCCAGACCTGCAAGGGTCCTTCTCATTGTACAGAAAAGGAAACTGAGAGCTGGGGAGAGGGAGCGATTTAGCCCGAGGCTCAGAACCAGGTCAGGGGCACAGCTGGGTTTCCTTCCAACTGACCCCGACGCTCGGGACGGGTTTGGCTGGGGAAATCCAGGAGTCAAAAGCTCTGGGAAGAGGGGAGAGGATAGGACAGCTCGGAGAAAGAGGGAGCAGGAGGGAAGAAGTCCGACGGGGAACAGAGGAAAAGGGCGGAGGGGGAGAGCGGAGACCGGAGCAGCAGGAGCGGAAGGGGAGGGCGGACCAGCCGGGGCAGGGGCCCGGGGCCAAGCGGGGATGGAGCGGCTGGGACCGGGGCGGAGGAGGCGCCGGATCGGGGCTGACCGGATCACCTGGCTGCAGATGCGGGGGACGGGGGCTACGACGGCAGGGGTTGGGGTCAGTGGCCGGAGCTGCCTTCTCTCGGCCTCTCTCGGCTTCGGGGGGCGCGAGCGGGTCCGGTCTCTCGGCCAGGTCCCGGCTGCAGCTACCAGCCTGAAATTAGAGTCCCGGCCTCCTGCTCCTACCAGGCGGAAAGAGACACGACTTTCCAGGGAGCGGGGCGGGGCGGCCCATTTAAAGGAGAGCCGGTGGTTCCGCCCCCCCTGACGCGTGCCGACGCCCCGCCCCCTCCCTCGCGCTCCGGCAGGCGATTGGACGAGCCTCGGGCCTCTTCCCCCCTCCCGGCCGCGGGCAGACTCCACCCCGTCCCGTCCCCCCACCCCGACGGCTCCGACGACTGGATTTCAAATGCCCGCTTGGCCTTGCGCGTGCGTGCCTGCGAGCGTACGTGCGTGTCTGTGCGCTCCGGGGTGGCCCATGTGTGTTCCCATAGATATGGGAGGGTCTGCTGGGCTTCCTCCGGGATCCAATCCGTCCTTTGGGGAAGTGTCCCCTCTGGGTTTGCCAAGACAAACAAGTCAGTGCCTACCAGCAAGGCGGAGACTCACACTAAAGCTAAGGTGCCAGTTCTCAGCTTTTCCCAGATCTCTGGCCAGGCCCTTGGCCTTTCTCCAAGCCCCTAATCGAGGCCAGTCATTGCCACTGCAGCCTCGAGGATACCCCTCAGTCCCCCAGCCCTGCTCCTCCTGGCACCCCGAGAGCATTCCCCCCACCCCCCCACCCTCTCCTCTTGGCACCCGGAGAGCATCCCCACACACGCCCCCCAGCCCTGTTCCACCTGGTACCCCAAGAGCATCCCCAAACATGCCCAACCCCCAGCCTTCTCCTCCTGGCACCCCGAGACATCCCCACACACACCACCTAGCCCTGCTCCTCCTGGTACCCTGAGAGCATCCCCACATATGCCCCCCTGCCCTCTCCTCCTGGTACCCCGAGAGCATCCCCATACATGCCCTCCAGCCCTGTTCCACCTGGTACCCCGAGAGCATCCCCAAACATGCCCACCCCCCCAGCCCTCTCCTCCTAGCACCCTAAAAGCATCCCCACACACGCACTCCCAGCCCTGCTCCTCCAGGACCTTCCTGGAGGTAGGCCAAGAGAGGGGAGCCCTATTTCCTGCTTCGCTTCCATGTGACCAGATTTTCACACCACCTGCCCGAGCAGGATTTTGCTTAGCCATGCTCTCCAAAGGCCTGGGACTAGGCCTGCTCACTAGAATGTCACCCCTCTGGCCCTACACAAACACATCAGGTGGCAGGGGCCAAAGCTAAGGAGAACATCTCAATGCAAAGTAGTCAAGGCCTTGGAGAACCCAGGCTCCGCTGGAAGAACACCCTGTAGCAGGCCTGAGTTAAGAACACCCGGCTGCCAGCACCCAAGTCTTCCCAGTGAGTCAGAAGCACTTCATTCCTCAACCTTGACAAACCACAGCAGCAGGCCCTGAGGACCTGCCTTCTTTCTGGGTGCAGAACCAGGGATATTTGGGACACAAAGACAGGCCTCCACAGACTGGAACTAGCAAAGTAAGGACACAGCTCTTGAGAGTTAGCAAAGCTTGGTGCTACGCTTATCTCCCAAGATCCCCATAACACCCTCTGGGGAGGGAGGGTGCTACTGAAGTGTTACTATCTCCCTTTAACAACAAATCAGGTTTGGAAAGGTCACATGTTGCCCAGGGCCATGGGGCCAGTGAGTGTCTAAGGTGGAACCACAATCCCTTCCACTGAGCTTCCTCTCTGGCCAGCATATGCAGGGTGCTAGCTCCTGGGTGCTTGGAAGGGAGCTAGAGAGGGGGCCACAAGCAGCACAGGTGGCTTTCAGTGTTCTAGGACTGGAGGGCCTGAAAGTTCCCATGCAAACTCATAGCACTTCCTGCTAAACTAACCCTTTCCTGAATTGAGGAACCATTTGTACTATTAACACTGAGCGCTCTACCTCCGTGGAAGCATCATTTGCCAGCCTTGGGGTCTTATACCCTAAAATAGGGTTAGCCTGTGCAACTCTCCCCAGAAGTAAACAAGGGCCTCTGTGAAGATAATGGGGAATAGTGGAGACTAGGATGAGAGTTCTTGTGGCCCAGGGTGTACTTTGGGCTCCCTAGGTAGGCAAAAGCGATATTTGAATATACTCATTGGACTGTTTGGGCTAAGGGCTACACGATTTAGAATCGTTTTTAAGTTGAAAAAAATACACGATAGTCCAGATTTAGTGGTATACTCATTTACAGAGAATTGTATCTATCATCCAAAGGCCATCGGGGGCCATCCCAACGACACTAACAAAAGCCATTAGGCAAATGGATAAACCCCTTTCTTTGCCTATCAAAATCTGTCCAAACAAAGTCCTCAGAATCCAATGTTTCGCAGTTACCTACAAATGGCTTCATAATGTGCCTGTGTTCATACTCATATTATGATAACAGGATGTCGGGGTAAGGACATCAGAATATCCATCAGCCCCCACTCTAGGAAAAACGTGGTTTTGAATAGACCTGAACAAGAAATAACCCTAAGAAAAGAACATTCTGCTCAGGGGCTGACTCACACTGGTACAGCACATTACTTTGCCTCTCCGTGTCCCAGGTAACTCTCTTAATTAAGACTCAGTTACAGGGCTGAGATGCATGGAGTCAGAGAGCTTCCTACACAGAAGCAAATGCAGGTTTAGAGAAACATAAAAGGGATCCTCCTCTCCCCCCACCAATGGTCCTTCTGGCCCTTTCTTATACCTACAAACGAGCAGGTTTCCACATATGCATCTTAACAAGTAAGAAAACCGTTACTCAGGTTGGGAAAACGTCTGAGTTCCTTCAAGAAAAAGATTTGCTAAACTGTGGGTGCCCGGCCCAGCCTTGCCCTCTCCAGAAATCCACTCTTTCTTTTCCCCTATCAAAGAAACAGATACAAAGATTCCCGTCTTCTGTTATATTTGGGGAAACTGACTTTTCAAATCACCTTAGGCATCTCCCATTCCTAGCAGACTAGGATGCTGATCCTGCTTAGCTACCAGCATCGAAAACTATACAAAAGATTCTGCTTTGCCTTCTAGGCCTCCCAGATGGAAACCTGGGAACCAGTCACAAACAGAACACCTTCTTCTGCTGTTACTGCACTTTTTTTTTCCTGAGGCAATTGGGGGGTCACAACTTAGCCAGGGTCACAACACTGCACCCTTTTTTTTACCTTTACCAAAGGTACATCCTCATCTAGAGGTTAACATTAGCCTCATAGAAACCCTGTTCAGTAGGTGGTGCAGAGATCGATATACCCACTGAATAGTTGGGGAGACTGAAAGGTCTACAGGTACTTGCCTACAGTCACCCAATGTGTTACTCACTCAGTTGAGATTGGAACCTAGAGATTCTGTTGCCTGACTTGGAGATTTCCCTTCCCTCCCACCCCCACCTGAACATCCCGGCCCACTTCTGATTCATTGTGTTTCGTGAGTGAGCAGAAACTGAAAATGCTCCCCAATTCCAAATGGTTATTCCTTGGGAGACTGAAAAGTCAGCAATAAGAGCAAAGTGCCCAGGCACACATGAAGACCAAAGCACTAAAATGGAGAGCAGAAACTGATTTTCTTCAAAACACTTTCCCCTTTCTTTTCAAATTTCATGGGGAATTTTTTTTTCCCAATGAGAACATTTTGCATGACTTCACATGTGCAATGTATAATATTGCTCACCTTTTCAATGGGCGAGGGAAGGAGAAAATTTGAAACTGAAAGTTTAAAAAAAGAATGCCCCAAATCAATACAATAAAATTGAAAGAGGGTTTTCTGCTCTGTCACTTTCTAGTGAGTTGTCATTCCATCTCTCAGCCTTGAAATTTGTTCTGTGAAAAAATTCTTTGCACCAAAGAATTACAATTAAGTAAAACATAATTTGTGTCCAATTCCGTGCATACATAGTACACTAGCTCACTTGAGAAGGAAACATGTTTCATTTTCAGTGCTCTAGTTACAATTAGTTACAATGATTTGTTCCAATATCTAGAAACGGATGCCGAGAGCCAGCCAGGGGAGACAACTTCCAAAATCTTCTCATTCTGAAATTTCATCTAAATTGTTACTTTCTTGATTTCCTAGCTTAATTTCCCATGTGGGGTTTTGTTTAGTTTTGTTTTACTTGTTTGTTGGTTATTATAGAACTTTTTTCTCTCTGCTATTTCAGAACTAATTTCCACGTACAAAAGTGCCTTGGCTTCATTATCTAAAAAAGGAATTTCACCTATTTCTTGGTCAGAGACCCACATGGATTCCCAATGTCCATTTTCCTTCATATTCTTGTTAAGTATGACAGTCCTTAATGACAATTGCTGCAAAACTAGCTACCGAATTTACATAGCCATAATCAAGGCTGCTCTTCCTCTTCTGCCTACAACTTCCCAAACGATTCTGAGCCCAAAAGAGATAGGGCCATTGAAGCTGTCAGACGGTGGGGCGCAGAGCCGGAAAAGACTTCTCTGAGTTCAAATCTAGCTTCAGATGCTACCTAGTTGTGTGACCTTGGGCAAGACACTTAATCTTGTTTGCTCAGTTTCCTCATCTGTAAAACGAGCTAGAGAACGAAATGGTAAACCACTCCAGTATCTTTACCAAAACAACCCCAAATGGGGTCACAGAGAGTCAGAAATAACAACAGAATAGTCTCTACCCATCCTGGGAATCTTCTCAAAAAAAAAAAAAAGGAGACAAACTTTCACAAAAGCTGTCCTAGACTAGCAGGTCACATCTCCAGTCAGACAAATGCTTGAAACATAAGGAGAATATAAAATATCTAGTACTGATTATGACAAAGCATTTGATTCACTAGAGGAAAATGCAACCTTAAAGATTCCATTTGAACCACCAATGTTCTCTCAGTGAAGAATACAAATGGCAGGTAGCTTAAAGGGCAATGGAGAGAGCCATAAGTAGACTGGGGCATGTTATATACTTTAAAAAATGGTTGTATTAGAGAATAAATCAAAGTAGAAATAAATATTGAGTCCCTTTCAAAATTAGAGTTCATATTTAACATGATAAAATTCATTGACTTAGGGTTTTTGTTGTTAATTTTTTTCATTTAACAAGTATTTATTCTCTCCCTCCCATCCCCTCCTCTACCTTCCCTCCAAACTGAAAAGAAAAAAAAAAAAAACTAAACCCTTGTAGCAGATATATATTGTCACACAAAACAAATTCCCATCCTGACAAAATATATCTCTCTTTGTACATCTGATGCAGATCTACCATCTCTCTCTCAGGAGATGAGAACTGCTTGAGCACCAGTCTTCTAGAATCACGGTAGGTCATTGAACTGGCCAGGGTTCTTAGTCTTTCAAAGTTATTTCATTTTACATCATTGTTGTTATTATATATTGTTCTTCTAGGGCCATCACCAGTTGCCTTGAGTTATGGCTTGCCACTGAATTCCGAGACTCTGGAGGAGTGAAGCTGATGATGACCTTTTGCCATTCTGTGTCATTTAAATACAATTCACTTGCAAGTCAAGCTATCACCCTGATGATGTCATTGGTCCTCTTACAGAAGGAGAAACAACAATATTGTTGGTTCTGCTCAATTTACTCTATCATCTTCCTTGGCTTCTCTGAATGATATTTCATTACATTTAGCATAATTTGTTGGGTCATTCTCAAATTGATAGGTATGACCTAGTTTCCAGTTTTTTGTGTCTACAAAGGGATGCTATATTGTGATACAGTGAGGTCTTTTCTCTGATCTCTATAGAATATAGGCCTAGCAGCATTATCACTGAGTCAAAAACTATACAATGTTTTAACAATTTGGGGGGCCTAGTTCCAAATTGCAGTCCAGAATGACTGGGCCAAGCCAGTTTCACCATTTTTGCACTAATGAGCCAGTCTTCCCACGGCACATTTTCCTTTTTCTTTTTTTCAAACTTTTCCAATCTCAGGATTGCTTTAATTTGCACTTTTCTAATTAGAAGTGATTTGAGTGATTTTCACATGACTATTGATAGATTGGGTGTCTTCCTTTGAAATCTGCCTATTCATATTCTTTAACCATTTATCAATTAGAGAATGACTTTTATTCTTATAAATCTGAATCAGTTCCTTATATCCATCTAAAGACCTTTATCAGAGAAAGTTCCTGCAAAAACTTTTCCCCAAGTTATTTCCCTTCTAATTTGACCTGTGCTTGGTTGCATTTGCTCAAAAACTTTTTAATCTTATATAATTGTAATCATCCATTTTATCTTCCTTGGTCCTCTCCATTCACTGTTTGTTCATGAGCTCTTCCCCCATCCATATATCCAAAGGGGCATTTCTTCCTTGCTCCTCTGATTTATTATGTGACTTTTTACAAGACATCTAAAACTTATCCCGATATATGGTGAGAGGAATTGGTCTAAAGTTAATTTCTACCAGACAGCTTTCCAGTGTTCCCAGCAGTTTTTGTTGAAACACAAGTCCTTCTTCCAATAGCTGAATCCTTTGGGTTGACCAAATACTAGGCTACTGGGTAATCTGCACCTGCATGGGGTACAACTAATCTATTCCACAGGCTGGACTATCTTTTAACTAGTACCATGTTCGTTTGATGATAGCTGTCAGTCATTTTCAGTCATATACAACTCTTCATGGCTCCATTTGGTGTTTTCTTGGCTAAGACACTGGAGTGGTTTGTCATTTCCTTCTCCAGCTCATGTGACACATGAGGTAGCCGAGGCAAACAGGGTTAAGTGACTTGTTTGGGGTCCAGGTTTGAACTCAGGAAGATGAGTCTGTAGCTAATTTCTCTTTCTATCCCTTACTGCTGGGTTTTGCTAGTGATGAACAAAAATGCTGACGATTTATGCAAGTTCTTTTTATATCCTGAAACTTTGCTGAAGTTATTTTTTTCAACCAATTTTTTAGTTGACTCTCTAGGGGTAAACCACCTTGACTACAAAAAGTGATCACTTTGTTTCCGCTTTACCTCAATTTCTTTCTCTTTTCTTATTGGTATTGCTAGCATTTCAAGTGCTACAGCAAAGAGAAGTAGTGATAATCAACATCCTTGCTTTATTCCTGTTCTTCCTGAAAAAGCTTCTAGTTTATCCCCCCTAACATGGCCTGCTGGCTCTTTTTAGATAGAAACTATTTACCATATTATGGGAAGGCCCATTTATTCGTCTTTCTAGGGGGAGTGTAGAGGTTGGAAGGGGGTAAGGGGGTATTATCTTTTGTCAAAAGTCACATCAAAGAGATCATCCAGGATATGCCTGATGGGAAAAGGAAGTGGCAGTGTTCCTGGCTTGAGGGCAAGGGATGACAGAAGAGCCCTAAATCTACCTAATGTCAGCAACATTAGCAAAAGACCCTTTTAGGGAGGATTTTTCTTTCTTTCTTTTTTTTTTTTTTTTTTTGCTGAGGCAATTGAGGTTAAGTGACTTGCCCAGGGTCACACAGGTAGGGAATGTTAAGTGTCTGAGACCAGTTTTGAATTCAGGTCCTCCTGACTTCAGGGCTGGTGCTCTATCCACTGCGCCACCTAGCTGGCCCCAGGGAGGATTTTTCTACCCAGGTGGAGTTCCTTTGTCCCTGGAAACAGTTCTGTTGGTGCCAAATAACATTCTCAACCAAAACATACGCTTTGGTGGCCCCATATGTAAACGGCCATTGCCATCTGAGTTTATTCATACAGTTTCAAGCAAAGGATCATACACAGGTATGTAACTGCATTTTCACAAGTGATATGAAGGGGGAAAGGGCTGAATGGAGTCTGTCAACTACTCTAAACAGCCAAGCTGATCAATTCAAATAATCCCTTTTATCCTATGATAAGTAACCAGCCCACTTCAATGTTTAGTGACCCCTAGGGCTAAATGTTTGTAGAAGAAGATTCAAAATGATTACTGAACATGAGGAGGTGCTTTGGGGCCAGTAGGACAACACAGCGGTTGTCCCCCAACCCATTCCTCCTTAAGATCTTGCATGTTTTTGTCAATTATACTTCAGTGAGTTTAGGACACAGAATGGTTAGGGAGGACGTCAAAAGTGGGAATGAGTAAGGAAGCTGTAAACAGATGATCCTCCCTCTCCTTGTGTATCAGGCAAAAGAGCCTTTGCTTATAGGGTGATTATTTTGTGGTAAGGGATCAGAAGAAAACACTTACACGGCCTTTAGCTCAACAATTTATTGTGAAGCAGGATCAACGCGATTCTATTACAATGAAGATTTGTAAGGTTCAAAAAAACAGCCTTTTCCCCATGACCCAGTACATGATGCAGGCAGGTCTTCCCCCCCCACCCCCGTTCTCTAATTGGAAATGCCACGTGTTCTCACGTCATGATACATCGCCTGCCCAGTTCATGCCAGGGATCCACAGCCCTTGTATCCCACCACCATCAAGGCCCTCTGAGGCTTGAGTTCCATCCCCACACATAACCACTCCCGAGCAGGGCTAGGTTCCTAGAAGCCCTGTCCATGGGGTACAGAATCAGCAGCCTCAAGCTTTTCCGTACTTTGTCACTACTTCTGACCAGAAAGTCCACTGCCTTGGGGCTCACTTCTTGCTTTCCCCTAACTCTAGAATGATCTTCATCTTCCTCGCTCATCTTGTGCTAGAGTCTGGCTCCAGGGTGCCCAGGATGAACGTGAGAAGGCATGACCAGTATCTTAATAAAGAGCTGCTTCCTCCTTTTCCCCGGTCTCTTCTTGGACTTGGGGGCCTTTAAGGTCCCGAGCCCTTAGCCAGTATCCCTCTGAGAACCTCTGAGGCTCACTGTTTCCTCCCTCCCCTGCTGGACCAATTCCCCTAGTACACAAGCCAAAAAGGATGCTTGCTGTTGCTTTGCTCGGGGAGAAGACTTAACTGCTCAGAATGGCCAAAGAGCGGCTGGCTTCCTTCCAATCCTCCCTAGGTACCCATACGCTGTGCTGGGGCATGCTGGGTGGGGAGAGGGAAGAGCTGCTACCCAGGATGGGCTTCAACAAGGAACCTGGCCCGCCCCTACCCAAAAAACAAAAAAGTACTCCAAATTCTGTTCCACAAGCATCAGTTAAACATTTGTTACAAGCTGGGCCCAAGGAGGTCCAAACACAAAAGTCAAACAGCTCTGGCCCTCAAAGGGCTTCCATTCTATTCCAACCCCAGAGTGTGGAGACGGAGAAGCCTTTCAGCAATCACGTGGTCCTGCCCTTGCAGGAGGCATTAGGAACCCATTTACAAGCTCAGGTTCTAGGTTATTTTTCCTAGTACAACTTTTTCTAAACTCTGCCTGAGGGACTAGGGATTACACAGTCTTACCCCTTCCATTCTTTTCTGGCCAACAACCCTACCCATTTACTTCAGGTAATTTAAAGAAATTGGATCAGCAGAGAAAAAAGCTAAAGACACAGATAGGGGTCTCACAATACACAGTGCACCAGGAAGAGTCGAGTTCAAATCCAGCCACTGACAAGTATGAGCTGTGTGCCTCGGGGCAAGTCATTTTTATCCCGTTTGCCTTAATTCCCTCATCTGTAAAATGGGGATAATAATTATTGTGAGGATGGAATGAGGTAATGATTGTAAAAAAGCACTTAACAGTTCCTGGCACCTAGCAGAAACTATATAAATGTTGGCCATCTTATTAAAGAAAAAGGAAAATTCCCCATGGATATGCTCCGGGGCCTTGTTGATATGAAAATACAAGTGCACACAAGGGAAAGAGATATGGTTCCAAGGTCCTGGGTTCGGATCCCAACCGTGCCACTTCCTATCTGCGGGACGTTGGGTAAACCACCTCCCTTCTGAGAGCTTGTTTCCTCTTCCATAAAATGACAGGGTTAGACCTCTGAGGCCTCTTGCCATGGACCTAGGAAGAAACCAGGGAAATGGGAAAGGAGACAGATCTGGAAAAGAGTCAAAAAGCCCGGTGATCCCGACGGCCAGCATTCAGACAGCGCTTGCTATGTCAGGGACTACGTTAAGCACTTTGGATATATTCTCTCGTTTTATTTAGACGGGTCAAATACATTACTCTAATTCAATTGCAATTACTGCACACTTTTTCATCTGGGTAGATTCTATTAGTCTCCAGCAGTCTTAAGGAACTGAGAGAGACACAGGCTCCCAGCAGCCTTGCATCTCCGTGCTTGGCTGGGCTAGCCATCTGGTCCATTTGGTGATAAAGAGTTAACTGGGTGCAGGAGCTATTTGGACAGCTGTTAATTCGACTTGGCAGCATTGGTTAATTTGAGGGCCCTCGCTTTTGTTCCATTTCATCCAGGGAGTACTGGCATTTTCTTTCCGACTCATTTGCATGCTTCAGGAGTCTAGGTGCTAAGGGCCATAGGGTAGAGGAAAGGGGGTGATCATTCAGATCATCTGGAGCTTGTACCCGCTGACCGTACCCATCGAGTTCTTGCTGCAGATCCCTTCACCTCCCACTGAGTAGGCAAAAGGAAGCTGAGAGTAGATAACTTTTGCCAATTGTGACTTTTCAGTCACAATTAAACACTGACAGGTAGCACGTATCGTGGAAAGAGGGCTGGATTTGGAGTCGAGAACCTGGGTTCAATTCCTTCCCCTACCAAGATCCGCCCCCCCCCCTTCCAGTGCCTCCTCTGTAAAACAGGGGGTTGGAATAGCTGCCTCCTGAGGCTCCTGTGGGCCTGTATCCCCAAGACTTGACAAAATTCAACCGGCCCCTTATGGAGCAGACCAGTTGCTAACAAACTGCAACCAATTCACTGAGCCTTGGCATTCATTTAAAATAAACAAGGCAGGTTTATTGAGTCCACCCTGCCCATATGGCTTTCTATTTGAAACTAAGTAAACCTGGGCCGATCCCATCTCGGTGCGAACTGAGATGACATTTCCCCCCCTCCCCACCCCCCCATTACTGCTGCTTCCCAATAAGTACCCCATGCCATCCCCACCCCCACCCCCACCCCTTGAACCTTCTGCTGTGACAAACCCACATGATCCAGTCCACCACTCCTCTGGGGAGACGCAAGACTGAGATGAAATTTCCAAAGGAGAAGTCCAGATTGGGGTCATGACTAGCAATAGGACAAAGGAGATGCTGAAAAAAGGAAGACCGGGATTGGATCACTGTGTACACACACACACACACACACACACACACACACACACACACACACACTCACTCATGGAAATCAGAGGCAGGCTTCAAGAGCCTTTCTAGGGAAAGAATTAGAAGACTCACTCTGAGCCTCAGGGGAAAATGAAGAAGTCCACCATTCCTTCCCTCCTCTAAGATCTGGATCTGGGAGGTCCGGCCTGCGAGGAATTCTTCGGGTATTGCTTTCCTTAGTGGTCCCCAAGTCCCCCAAGAGAAAGAGGGTAAAGCACACACAGTCAGCAATGACAAGTCACATTTCTCCAAAGCACTGCCCTCCCCACGTCCTGCGAGGTAGAGAGCACACACAGGGCATCGCCCCACTGGAGGTCAAGCTAACTGCATTTCTCTGGGCACTTGAAGGTTTCTAAAGACCTCTGTTCACGTCCGCACCTTACAGCGGGCTGGGAAGTCAGTAATGATTCTGGTCCCATGTCACAGAGAGGGGAAACACGGCTGGCTCGCTGCTCCAGGGCAGGGTCTGTACCTGGGGCTCCTAAAGTTCAGATTTTCCTAATAGTTATTGCAAGGATTCATCTCACACTACACGGTTCCAGCATAATAAACAAACACACTTCGTACAGAATGAAGAAATAACATCTTGCACAAATATATTACTCTTTTTCAAAGGTTCGCAGGTACCACTGCAATGAAGAAAATACAAAATCCATTTAAGAGCATCGCTGAATCCATTTGTCATCAGCTAGTTTTTTAAGAAACTGACCCTATCTTTGTCAACAAATATACAAAGATAGACTATGACTCTCTTGGGGGTGGGAGGTCCACAAAATAGTCCTTCCTACAAAAGAGATTCTGGAAAAGGCTGGTCGCTATTATTCTAGAGATTCAAGAGAATAAAGAAAGCTCCCGAAGGGTGGCCTCGCCTCGCCTCCCCTGCTCCCCCCTACTAACTGTCCCAAAAGGCAGCTGAGAGAAGCCAGGTACAGGTGGGCAGCAGTGGGGGGCCACAGACCACAGTGGAAATCTGGAGCAGCTGAGCTCCATTTGAGACTCTGGTCCATCAGGGTCTGCTTTCTCCCAATCTAATCTCTCTTTTGGACACCAGAAAGGTCAATTATTTCAGGTTAGCAAAACACTGGGCAGTGGGGCTACAGAGAAGGGGATGGGGACGGGGACGGGGATGGGGATGGTGACAGGGACAGGGACAGGATGTTCTTAGCAGAAACAATGGGCCTGTTTTTTTCAAAGGGACAGAGAGGAGTCAAATAGCAGGCGTGTCTGGCTCTTCAGATTCTGAGGGAAGACAGAGCAACCTTGGCATCTGGGAAATGAGCTCCAGCTCGAGATGGCCGTTGTTACGGGTGATATGATCAGAGAACACATCTGTAGCACCATGGTGCTAAAGAGCTGTTGGGAAGCCCAGCCCCTGGGGCCCCCTAGGGCCTTCTGTGTGTATTTCCAAAGAGTGCTGGGGTAAGATGGTCAGCTAGCCAGGGGGCCTTTATCTTCCCAAGCTTAAGGCTTGGAACTTCCTGAGCATGCACGGAAACCAGGGAAGACAGCAGCTACCTGGGGGTAAAGGGCAGAAGGGGAGCAGCCGAGACTCCCCACACAGAATTCCTTCCCCCCCACCCCAGCTGACTCCCTCCCTATGTGTTCTCTATGACCGCATGTGCCTGGTTATACGCCAGGGGGAGATGAGGATGATTATGATACACTGGGGCCCTGTGGATTCCCGGGTGGTACTATAATCCTGAGAAATGAATCGCTTCTCATTTCCCTGGGCTCTAGTTCCCACCTATCCAGGACAGTCCAAAAAGTACACGGGAAAACACCCTAGTGGGCCATTCTCCACTTCCAACACTGTTATTCTTCCAAAGCAGGGAGATAAGGCAAAGGAGGAAGATGAGAGCAGATCCAGAGCCAGGCCTCACCGCGCTCCCCGAGTCAGCTTTCCATCCGAATCCCGCTACAGGGTATTTCGGACTTCAAGCTAGCCAGAGCACCTGTGTGCAGAGTCGACATTGGCCGTCGAGTGACCCTCTGCGCACCGAATCCCATTTCTCCACCAGTTCCTATAATCGCACTCATTCTGTATTCCTATGAAAACATTTGGGGTACAAATGCTGTCTAGGAATAGGAGCAAGCAGAGTGTACACACACAGTGTACCAGGGGGGTTTGCACAGGGTACAGCAGCCTAGGACAAGGGCTGCCAAACCGTGAGGGCAAGGGGGATGAGCAGTGTGATTCAGGAACGGGGAATTCAGAAGGCCAAAAGCTGAGGGAGGACGTAGAAGAAGCCCACCGAGACAGATAACAAATACTTTGAGAAAAGGGGCTGCAAATGGCATGGACTGAATAGGGAGAAAGACTGGCCTGGGCTTACACCGGTAGAGAAAACCCCTGGGGAAGGAAACTCCATCTACCAAGGCAGGGGCAGCACTTTCTCTGCAACTCAAAGTCTGAGAGAGTATCCTAGAGCCCGGCTTCTTAAACCGTGGGTCGTGACCTCATGTAGATTCTCATAACTGAATGTTGGAGTCATGCAATTGTTTGATTTGGATACTTATATACAAGGTCACATAAAATTTCTTGGGTGAAGAGGGGTCAGAAGTGGAAAAAGTTTAAGAAGCCTTGGCCTACAGCACAAGTTTCCAATCCCTGGGTCATGAGCATCCCGGGGCCTGCAAAATTCCCAGGTAGAGCCTGAACCAGATTAAAAAATCATCAAGAAATTGTTTTTTTAAATGAATACAACAAAGATAATGTTAATTTGTGATTTTCTAAGTCATTATGTAGCCTAAGGGACTCCCTTTCTACTTAGTCTGAAGCTGGTGGTCCAGAGAACTGGGGAGTTGGAGTGACTTTCACAAGGTGACGTGAGCAGCAAGTTTCCAAAGCGGGAGGCAGTGAATAACATGACAAAATGAAAGTGATCGGTGGCAACAGGATGGGAAATGGGAGTCATCCCCGATTCTGCTGCTTGCGCACAGTCAGACGACTGATTCACCAGAGCCAAGATCAAAATTAGCACAAAGGTAGAAGGTGAAAAAAAAGATAGGATATGCAGTGAAAACAGCTCTAATCTGCACTACATAACCAAGTTACTGATGCCCCAAGTGGGAAATGGACGGAGACATCGAATAGACCTTTACACACAAGTATAACTGAATCCTACAGAAGATTATGAAGAATATTGCCTGACCAGGCAGCAAGAAACACTAGAAGGAAAAACCAGTCTAGAGAAAGCTTGACATGACATCCGCCTAAGCAAAGTTCTCCAAGACTGGAGTAAGCTAATGCCTGTTGACTTTCCTGAAGGAAATTTAAGGACACGGATGGGAAGACAGCAACAAGCAGATGAGTTTCCAACAAACTCTTTTCTTCATCAAAGACAGTGGAGCCATGTCCAGATTTCATCCTCACAGTCAGGGGTGAGTGGAAAGGGGGATCCGAAATGACATCAAAGAAAGAGTAGACCCGGAGAAGGCAATAACTGGGAGGATATCAAGAGAGAGGTTCCTAAATTATCTCAAAGAGAGGAAGACACCCAAAAGGAGGGCAACCATGATTACAAGTCAATGTGCTTCAGTTCCTATTTGTTAAGTTTTTCTTATAAGAATAAATTACTCAAACATTAGGGGCATGCTAGTGAGGCAGAAGAGAAAGGAAGCCAAAGGTCTGAAGGCAATCGTTGAGGGAGCCGGGTAGTGGGTCCACTCTGCAAGCACCCCTAAGGAGTACACAGAAGGGTAGTCCTATGTCCCCTCTGGGCCATTTGTAGGCAGCAGAGATGCTGCCTTCTTGGCTATTCAAGGAGCTAAGGCCAAAGAGAAGGTTGGCCTGGGAAAATACTTATTAATCAGAGAGAGGAAATATGCAAAGCATAGTAGGAGTAAGCTCTTGTTGGGGACAAGATTCTGCTTGCTCTAGTTTCCAGCCAAAGAGTAGCAAAAGCGGGGCGTCCTGAAGCAACAGCACTGGGGGGAAAGCAAATACTTGGAAAGGTCCTTATCCTGGGCGGGGAAGGCTCACGCTGCTGGGGTAACCCAGGCAGGACACAGCTGAGGACACAGCAGGAGTAGCTGGGCTCTGGACCACAGCTAGCAGGCCTCAGGATGGCACCGGGATGCAAAAAGCTGAGAATGCTGAACCGCTGCTTGTCATCCCTGCTGAGGTCCCACATGAGTCCCATTGAACCATGGGACAAAAAGCTCCTCTCCATTTAGTCTGGTATTAGAGATCACCTCGAATCAAGCCTTCCTGCCTTTCCCGCTCTAGGCCCTCCCCAGTGCCCTCACCACAAGGCCAACTCCAATGCCCTCTCCTTCCAAGAACCTTCATTGAAGTTACCTCTGCCAAGGGGAAGCTCTCCCTTGGAACTCCCGTACTGTTTACACTGGAGCTATAAGGCAGTAACTACACAGACTGACACTCTACATGTCCCAGGTCCCACACAGGATTTGGGGCTCTCGGACGGCTGATCTCTGGTAATCGTTGCCTCTCCTATAACAGTGTAAACAATAAGGACACAGCAAACATCCAACCTTTGTGGTCACCGGATCTAGGGGTCATCCTTGCGGAGGATCCGTCCTACCAGCTTTCCTCCTTCAACGGAGAAGCCCTGTCAGCACCAAAGCAGAGAGCCTAAGGAGCCACCCCAATTAGCTCGAGGCGAGCAGAAACAGAAACACTCATTAAAAAGCCAAGTCAGAGAAAACCTGCCCTCCAGTGAACCCCATATTCTTGACTCCTGACAAAGCTCCCAAAGGACCTTGGTCTAAGCTTTGTGATAATAGTCAGATAAAGGGAAAAGAGATCATAAAGGACTATTAGAAACCTAAGCTTCTAATCAAGTCTTTGGTTCAATTTGAAGCTAGAAATTAGGAATCCCTATGTTACAGAAAGGCCCAGGGACTAGAATACTAGACTTAAAATCAGAAAGTGCTGGGTTCAAATACTGCCTCAGGCAGTGTATGACCTGGGTGACCCCGAGCAAATCACTTCTGTGAATTTCCCAATTGGTAAAATGAGGCTAACAAGGGCCTTTCCTTCAAAGGATGTCAGGAGGCTTAAGGAAACGTCTGGAAAGTACTTGAGAAACCTAAAAAAGGCTACAGAAACCGGACATGTCATTATTGCTTCATCTTGCTTATTTTTGAGGGAATTCAGCCAGAAATGGGCCTGTAGACAATGGGGTAGCTGGCAAAATGAATCCAAGGCCTGGGACGGGGGCTCCCCTTCCTCAGAACCACTGACAGCAGTTTCGGTTGGACTCCAAGAGTAGCTAAGCTGCCCGGGCGCAGGCTGTGACACAACGGGCCAAAGCTCGAGCTCTCAATTGTTCTAGTCGTAACAATATGGGAGTTCTGAGAGTGTAGAAAGCAAAGCTAATTAGAAAACCCCAAGGGACTTCTGTGCACATGGCCTGTGCTTGTCATGAGCCCCCCGGTTACCAAACCACACTGGATGGCTGCTGGGGTTAGTGCTTCTAACTCTGGCTGGGTTCTGCGCCTGCTGTAACTCACCACACCCCTGCCAAGACAGTCTGATCTGGACTCCCTGCCCGAATTCTCCCAGCCAGGCTCTCACCTTCTAAGGTTTCTGCCCTCGTTCTTTCACCTTTTTGGGGTACCTCAGCTGGGCACCATCACCTGTCAGCTCCAGCAGCCGTTGCTGCTTCAGTCAAACTTAAAAAAGTCTCCGAGAAATAGTCCAACTGGAATGCAAAGTGCCTTTTTCTCCAGAGGTTTGTTTAGGACCAAGATGCACTTCTGTCTTTAAGGCTAAGATGTTTCTGTAGAACTAATGCTCTAGGCTTGGTTAGTGGGAATTCTGAAGAAGTCTTTGCCACTGCAAGGGTGAGCACCGCTCTGTTCAAATCTCCCAAAAGAATAACGGCGGACGTTTTGCTAGCGCTCTAAAGTTGGCAAGCACTTAAGGGACATTATCTTATCTGGGCCTCGTGACAACCTGTACTTATAGGAGTTATCCCCATATCACAGATGAGAAAAGTGAGATTTAGAGATGAAATAATTTGCCCAGGCTCACACAGTTAGGAAGCATCAGAGACAGGACTTGACCCCAGGTCTTCCTGACTCTGAGTCTAGCACTCTGTGCCAGGGTTCGGCGGGGCCGAGCAGGGCAGGGCTACTGGCCTAGCAGATGAGGAAAAACAAGTTCTCGAGTGGCTTCCGGGTCCCGCACACTTGGATTCCTATGTAACAAGCTTGACGTCGTCATTACCATCTTGCTTGCTTGTATTTACACCCCCAGAACTTAATAGTACAATGCAGACCATATATCAAGAGGCTAATGAAAGCTTTCCCTTGGTGCTCTATCAGGCAGGCGGCCCCCCGGCCTCCTGCTTCCCCCTCTGACTCAGCCATCTGAATCCATTTGCTACAATACCGGTTTCGGTTGGCTGAGCCACGGAGTGGCCTAGAGCTGGAGCCAGGGTCAGATGCAGGGGCCTGCAAGACCCTTTTTCTACAACAAAAAGTGAGTTTCTTCACATCCACCACATCTGGTTTTGTGTTAGCAGCCACGAGAACCCAATGAACGTTTCTCGGGCTGACTTTCTCAATGACGCTTTTTCTTTCTTTCATTTTTTTAAAACTAACACGATAATTGAGGCACTTGTGGTTACAGAAGCTGAACATACTTCAGACCCTACTTAATTTTGTTTCCTATCTTCCTATGTTTTGGGTCTCATGAAAACGTTTACTTTGAATCAAAACAGAAAGAAAGCTTGCCACCGCCAAGAAGACTGTCCCAAGCGCCCAGAAGAAAAGCCCGAGGAGACTTTTCCCCAAACGCTGTCCTAAGTGATATGACTGCTTTCCCCAAGCAAGTCAGGATGTCAAATAAGCACCGGCCCGGTTCTGCCCACCCTGGGCCTGCACGCTTGCAGTGGCCAGAGAGTCCCCATCTCTCTGGATATTCAATTCAACTAGTCATTAAGCATTTATTAAGTACTTACTATGTGCACAGGATGCTAGAATACAAAAATGAAACCAATCGCCTTACACTTAAACTTTGTCACTGATACTTTGTTCCCTTTAAAACCACCCAGCAGAGGCCTACAAAGTGCCTGGATGAAGAGTAAAGATGAAAGCACTACAGCCTCCTGGGGGATACTGACACAAAAGTAATAAGCAGCTAACCTCGTGACCTTCCTCAAAAGAAGCCAATGTAGCGCCTTTTGGTAACAAAATGGTAACAAAATTTGGTAACAAAAAGACTGTGATCACTGGAGTCTATGAACGAGGATCTCTGCCTGGTGCCGACACCAGCCTGAGGGAACGGGAGAATATGAGGTCCTCTTAGAGAGAGGGGAGCAATCGATATGACCGACAGCTCCTGAGCTGCCCCTCTCTCCTCCCATGGCGGGGACCGCAGGAACGGTGGGGAAGAGGTCACGAGCAGGGGCAAGATTGGGACCTCAGATAAAATGGAACTTCAATTCCCTGACTTAGAAATCCCATGAGTCTCCATAAGCGGAAAAGTAGAGCCCAGGGGAATCCCTGACTTCTGCCATCCCTGTACCATGACTGTTTTTAGCCCTTTTCTTGGTGCAGGGTCCTGCTACAGGGACTTAAGACAAGCAGAGAAGAAGGGAGATCATAGTGCATTGCTTTGAAATCCAGCTGGCCCCACGCTGACTGGAGAGCACTTTGGGAGTCACAAGGGGAGAAGCCCGGGCCCTCAGTGGGGAATCCAGCCAAAGGGCCCTAAGAAATACAAAGCTGTCCTGAAAACGCAGCCTTCGCTCCCGAGAAACCAAGCACAATTAGCAAGTCTCTAGCAGCATTCGCATGCCGGGCAGCCAAAACAAGAAGCTATTTGGAAGATCAGAGTTACGGGCCGCCACAAAGGAGGGCCGAGCACTGACGAGACCTGACGTCATTTTGGTCCACTCTGGCAAAGAGTGCTCTGGCTCATATTCACCAAACCAAGCCCACCTCCCACCTCCCACCTCCCACCCCCACCCCAGAGCCACCACATGCCAGCAACCGGAAGCGGCACCGAGGGCTTCGTCCCCAAAGGAAGATGCAGAGCTCTTCAAGGGGCAGATGGTGCTGCCTGTCCACATCGAAGACCACGAATGTTTCTAAGAAACTCGCTAAAAACCCCCGACTCCTTAGACGACGGCCACATGAGGTAGTTCAGAGATAACCCCATCTTGGAGATGAGGAGACCCAAACCGTCCAACGGAGCAGCTAATGCACGGCCACCCAGACGGAGCTAAGGCCAAACTGCAGAACCCAAGGCTCTGCAGATCACACTCGGGTCAATAAGCTAGTCTGCCTTTGCTAGATTTATAAATAAGACAATTCACCGCGATTAGTGGAAGAGGAGAGCGGAAGACAAGACTCTGGCGCCCACAGCACCCAGTCTCACATTTATACCGAGCCCTTGGAAGAAATATTCAAATAAGCAGTCGCTTTAAAAATTCCTTATAAAAATGTAAAAGATCCTAGGGGGAAGGGGGCAAGAGGAGGAAGCAAGACCACCTGGACCCCAGTCCTCAGACCTTGGGCTCCTGGCCACAGCTCCTCTCAGCTTTACCCATGACTTCGCCGGAAGAGCAGGAGAGGGGGCGACAGTCCAGATCCAAGACCACGTGATCCACATGGGGGGCATAAGACTTGACTGGCTGAAGATGCAGGATTTGGATCTCCCACGGCTTCCCGTGCAGCTGCAGAAGCAAGACTCCAATGCGAGCAGCCACAACCTCAGCCCACCTGCGCCACTCTAGCTTGGCGATCTTCGCCGGCGTCTGCCTTCCCGAATTCCTGGCAGCTCTCTGCTCCTTCTGCCCTGCCTCACTGCTGCTGGGGAGCTGGAGTTCCTTCCCTGGGAAGGACTCCACATTGTGGTGGATATGCAGGATGCCCCCTGTGTCCTGGCGTAGCACCCGGCAGGCAGTGGGCCAGCCCTCCTCAGAGCTGGGGATGAGCCCCAAGTTCACCCTGTCAGCAATGCTCCATAATTTCAGCTAAGAGAGGTGGGGGGAGAGAGACACACACAGAAAGAGAGAGGGGTGAGTAGACCATCAGGACCTCCAAATGACTCACATTAAAGGCCCAAAAGGAGGGAGGGAGGAAAGAGAGAAGGAAGGAAGAAGGAAGGAAGGAAGGAAGGAAGGAAAGAGGGGAGGGAGGAAGGAAAGAAAGGGGGGAGAAAAAAGAGAGAAGGAAGGAAAGAAGAAAAGAAAAAAAGGATGGAAGGAGGAAAGAGGGAAGGGAGGAAGAGAGGGAAGGAAATAAGCATTTCTTCAGTGCCAGAGATGGACTAGGTACCGTGCTAAGCACCCATTGGATGCTCAGCCAAATCCTTCCAATTCTGTTTGTGTAAAGGATGCTCTGAAACACACACTCACCAGCCCCGCTCCAGCCAAGATGGAGTCCACAGAGTACACAACAACCTCTTGCCTTTGGGTCATCTCCCAACACAGACTCCCTGTCCCTAGTTACCTATTCAGACCCCTTTTAGGGCTGCCGATTGTTCAGATTTAAGTCCAATGCTGTAAGGGCCTGAGGCTTTCTGGCAACCACTCCATTACCTTCCTGCCCTGGTTCTAACCCTCTGAGGTTCTCCTCCACTGCAAGAACCAGCATGCATTGCTCTCGGCCAGATGCCTCACATATCAAAAGAACATGAGGCCCACAGAATGAGATGATCATGGCAGACAGCTCAGGACATTGTTTTCTCCATCCACAAAAAGACAGGATTCAACTAAATGATCTCTAAGGTACATCCTGGCCCCCAAGCTGTCTGAGTTTTCCCGAGGAAGAGCGGGACTGGGACCGGCTGCTTGAGAAGAGGGCGGGAGAGGGGACGACGGTCCAGATGCGAAGTCCTGCTCCTTCAGCTCCGCTTACTCACCTTCCTGTTATCGCCGAGGTGGATACGGCATCGATCCGCGACGCCGTTGAGCTCCAGGTTCTTCCTCAAGGCGGCGGCGGCATGAGGGTCCCACTCGCAGGCGTGGACGAAGGCAGCCTTTGCGTGGATCAGGAATGGCAAGGTGAAGTAACCAATGCCTGAGAGAGAGGAGACAAGGATGAAGGCCTTGAGTGGGCAGGCCTTGCCAGACCAAGGCGGGCTCCACGCTCTTATGTGCGTTGTGACCCACGAACAGTAGTCTCCCGTGGGAAGAGAAAACGTCTAGGAACAAGGGACGAGGTTACAAAGGGAACGAGATTCGGCCACATGGATGCTGGTGGCAGGTGAAAGGCCCGAGGACTGACATGCAGAAAGGCAACATCTGGCTCACAGCACAGCACGTGGCTTACTCTGCCCGCCAAAGCTACGCAGCGACTTCCCACGATCACAGCTCAGCCGCTGACACAGAAGCACTTAATGCTTGCTGGTTCATTGCTAGCCAAAGGGTAGGGTCAGAAAGGACACAAGAAACCAATTCCCTCAGTCTACTTCAGAAGCGAGACAACTGACTGTCCTTCCTCAAACTACATAAGAACCATAGTCAGAGCTTCCTGTCACTTAAGGAAGCAGAATCATACAAACAGACGTCAAAAAGCAGCTAGCTGGCTCCAAATGGACTGCGGAGCTGGCTAGGCACCGGATAGATCCACGCTCCCTGCCTTCTAAGGCCCTAGGATCTGACAGACGACACGGATGCAGGCAGAAAGGAGACAGAAAGGAAAGAGAATTCGAGTATTTACATCACATCCATGCTAAGGGTTAAGTGCACATCTGGTGTGGAAACTCAGGCCACAGCTGTGGGAACTTCCTAGCCAAGCAGAGAGCGGGGGAGGAGGGATTCTCTCTTCTCCAGTCACCCCAGGAAGGACACATGGAGAAGGCAGCATCTCCAGAGTCATTTAATGGAAGCCAGAGGGCTTGCTAATGCAACTGAGGAGATCCCAGGGAGGGCAAGAGAAGGGTCCAGAGTGAGGTACGGTTCAGGAAAAGGCCTCTAGGTAGACTATGACAGAGAAGGAGAGCAAAGTCGGGAAACGGTCTGTGGCAGGGAATCTGGTGAAAGTTGGTGAGGGGAACCACGGTGGACCTGCTACAGAGGAAGGAACGGTTGGATGGATGGATGAATGGACGGAAGGAAGGGCATGTAAGTGGTGAAGGGTATGGTCAAAGCAAGGGGAGGGACACTCCCAAAGAGGAAACTAAAGCAACGGAGGTCCTGGATTCCAATCTGAGCTTTGCCACTTAACGGCTCCTATGCGCTCCCTCAGCCTGCCCGAGTCTCCTCCTCTGCTCGTGACGGCCAAGGCTCCTTCCAGCTCTGTCTGAAGCTCGGCCTCTCTCCAGGCCCCTCTTTCCGAGCGGGTGGGATTCCCAAATCCGCACACTCGGGCATCAGCACAGAGCAAGCCTACCAAAAAGCTTCTTACGGTCTGGCACTGACAGCATCACTCCCGAGCAGAGCAGCGCCCCTGACTCAAGAGGCTGCTCCCAAAGGTTGTCACCTGCATAGAGATCCACCAGCACTTCTCCAGCACAGGTCATTGATGCTACCCGTAGCTTCTCTGTGATGTTTCCAAAGGAGAACATGCTTTGGGTCACATCAAACGTGTACCTAGGGAAATCAATATACCGAGGGGCCGAGTGAACAACATGGCGAGCATGCTCGAACTTCTGAGAGCCCCCTGAGAACTGGGGGCGCTCCATTAGGTAGTTCAGAGAAGAGTGCAGGAAGGAATAAGGTTCTCTCAGCCCCAAGCTCTCCGGCTCAGCCCGAGTGCCACCGACAAGAAAGAGCGCCTGGTGCTCCAGAGCTCTGAGGTGATGCCCTCACCAGCCCTTCTGCTCCCTTCTGCCCATACCCTCAAATGAGTTTTCCCTTGGCTCACCATCCCTTCCCGTACCTACCTGATGCCATTATCCACATGCTCCACCCAGCCATGGGCACCCAGCAGCAGGATTACTTTGGGAGCTCGAGTCCCACCTGGTGACACACGGCCCCGCTTTGCCAAACGCTGGCCTCCTAGCGCGGAGGCAACAGTCTTCCAGAGGCCTGGTTCTGGAACAAAGCACAGCCCCCAAAGGGGAGATGGGGATGAGGCTGCCTCAGATGGAGCTCCGAGTTAGACCGGGATACTTCTTTCACTTACCAAGTTTTTTCCAATGGGCAGCTCTGAAGCTATCCTCATTGAGCAGGAGGAGGTCACCATGGCGTTGCCAGGAGCGGGGAAGATCTTTCTCAAGCTCGGCTGACCACACGTGCCCCTGGCTCTCCACCAGATGCCGCACTTCTTGACATAACTTCTGGGCGGGAGAACGATTCTGAGCTCTCTTCGAGGGAAGGGGGTTCTGGGAAAGGAACACAGAAGAGACGTACACAGGGGACATATACATTGGGAAGAGCGGCACAGGGGAACTCCAACTCCAAAGCCCGCACGCAGAATGAAGGACTGGATCTGGCAGACTGGATGACAGTTGCCCACAGAGTAAAGCCAGGGCCAAACTTTGGGTCCCACGCCTAGGGCTCATCAACGCCATGGTCTGCTCTTGCCAACGAGGGCCTTTACCCAGATACTGACCAGGATGTGCGCCAGCCTGTAGGTGCTCTCGGGGAGCCCTTGCTGCCTCAGTGCTTGCAGGTGCTGTTCAGTGAGCTTCTCTTCCAGAACAGGTAGCGCCATGGTACCATCGGGCAGCTGCTTCACCCGGTGACACTTATCCAAGAGTTGGTGCTTCTCGAGATATTTCCTGCAGGACCAACAAGGACTTTGGCTCCGGGGCCAAAGAGCTCCAAGCTGGGTAAGGCACGGGAAGGCATTCCTTCTCTGGTCTCCAGTGTCCCCACAGTCCCGGCTGGCTCAGCTGGCCTCATGTTTATCCTGTCACATCAGTGCCTCGGGTTGTGAGCACAAGGGTCGAGGATTCACAAAACCAGTGCTGCCACTGCGCCCCCTAATCCGGGATCCATCACCCTACGGTCCTTTGCTAAGTTCCACCTCTCATTTTGTCCAAGTCCTAAATCATTTAACCCCATTTCTGCAGGCCACCATCTCCCTGAGATGTCCCCGTAACCTTCTCATACCTGCAATGCTGTGTAAACCGAGGTTCTGTCACAACAGCCACAATAACCTCAGTCTTTCTACCATCAGCTTCCATTTTGTCAGAGCCTGGGGGAAAGAAAAAGTAGCGGCTCAGCTGGAGAGGAAGCCCCAAAGTGTCCGCCTTCCCAGGCTGGGGATGCATCCGGTGGCCCAAATCTCTGTTTGGCCTTTGTGCCTGGAGCGCCACGGCATGAGACTGCCAGGGACAGGCAGAGGAAGAGGGCTCTGCACAGGAAACTCCCAAAGGCAAGCCTCTGAATGGCACTCTTGGACGTCCCATCTCCTCTCCTGTCCGGCCAGAGCCCTGAGCAAGCAGCCAGGCTCCCGTCTACTGCACACGCCAGTGGCGAGCAAGCAGCCAGGCAAGCTTGTGGCCCTCCAGTCCTAGTTGGCCCAACCTTCCATGCCAGCACACCTGTGTGACGAGGCTAGGCCACCAGGAGCTGTGAGCACAGAGCCAAATAACCCATCTCACTCTTAAGAAATGCCACACTGGCAGGAGACGTGTTCACAAAGGGGCAATGCGGGAATTTCTTTTGCCTGGAGATGTAGATTTGTTTGGGGGCTTTTTTCCTCCTCTCCTCCCTCAAATTTGGAAAGAGAGAGGCTGGCAATAGGGGTTGTCAAAAAAAGGAAGAAGTTTTAAGAAAATATCATTGAGGGCAGATAGGTGGCGCAGTGGATAGAGCACCAGCCCTGAAGTCAGGAGGACCTGAGTTCAAATCTGGTCTCAGACACGTAACAGCTGTGTGACCCTGGGCAAGTCACTTAACCCCAATTGCCTCAGCAAAAAAAAAAAAAAAAAAAAAAAGAAAATATCATTGAGGGATTTTTAAAGTACACTGAAGACAAGAGAAGAAAGGCCAGCAGGAAAAAATGAGCAGAACAGCTTTGAAAGCGACAGGCTGAATTTATTATATACTTTAAAAGGAAAAAGCAAGCGTAAGTAAAGGAGAGTCACAGTTCTATGGACAAATCTCCTTTATCTCTTCTACTCTGTGCCTCGACTCATTTGGTTTTGGCTAAGTTCAGATTAAGAATTTAAAACAAAGAAATGCTACGTGGGTTTCCGATTGCTGGATTCATCCTACCCTGCTAGAGATACTGAGCGACTAGGGGAGAGTAGCATCATTTGCCATAACAGGAGCCTCAACAGACTAGGGTTCTAAGGCCCAAACACCCCTAAATTACCCTTTGAAAACTATCTGGGACCTCATTTTTTTTTCCAAAGCTGTGACCTGCATTCTATGGCTCTCCAAATCCATTTCAGCACTCAAGAGTGGCTTTATGACCTACTAGGCACATGGGATTCCCCCAGCTCTTTGGATCGATGGGGACTTTTAAGGCGACTCAAGCGTCACCTGTCTTCAGGACTGAGGATGACAAAGGGCTTCGGGACTGTAATCTTCGAGGGTCAACTGAAGGAAATTAAAGTCCAGTTTGGAAGAAGAAAGATTCTAGGTGACAAGATGGCTAGTTCTTTGAAAGGGAGTGAGCCTGGCTGAGCCCTCTGTGGCCCTAGAGGCCAGAGTTAGAAGTACAAGGAAGCATATATAGATGGCCCGCAAAGGGATTTCCTGTTGAAACATGTGGAGTAGGGAGTGGCTAAAGCCACTTAGGGGGAATCGTCTCAGCTCCCACTAGCTCCATTAGGATCACTGAAAATTTCTAGACCTGGAGGTCCAGACTCCCTCTCCCATGCTCAGCTCCTGCACCTCTAACTTTGGACATCCTGAATCAGATGTCCCGTGCCTATCACAAATTCAGTGTGTCCAAAGCCCAACTCTTCTTTGCTCCAAAGTCTCCCCTTTTCCCAATTTTCCTGCTACTTTGAAAGCACCATTGGTGAGCCAAGCATCATCCTCAGCTCTGGCCCCTCCTAAGACACAGGCATATGTCCATCTTGCTAAATCTGATGCTTCTACTTTCCCCACCCCTTCCTGTGTGACCCCCCCCTCTTCCTCACTCACAGCTGTCACCCTAGTTCCAGTCCCATCTCTCCCCTGGTCTCTGCCTATCTGCTCTTCGGAGCCAAGTCTCTCCCCTCTGGACTGCATCGCCTACTTGCTAGAACACTGTGCCTACCGACCCCCATCTGTCCACTTTGTCCATCCCCACTTCCTAAGTGGCAGTGGCTCTTGGTTACTTCCAGAACCCCATGGAAAATCCTGTTTGGCTTTTAAGGGCTGCTGACCCTTCCTACTTCTCCAGTCTTTTGACCTTAATTCCCTCTCCTTCCTGTTTCTCCTACAAGAAGCTTACAACACCCTTTTCAGTAGCAGGGGCTAGGGGAGGGGGGGCATGGGGGTCGGGGACACTGTCCTCACCTCAATCCCTGAAGGATTAGCTGAAATTTCAGCTGCGGGGGGGGGGGAGTTTCCCCCACACACACCCAGAGGTTACCTCCCATTTACCTTGTGTTATATGTACCCAGGTGTTTACACTAAGTCTCCCGGTCTGACAGGGAGCTCCCTGAAGGCAGGACCTGCACCTTCAGGGTTTAACACAGTGGCTGGCACCAGAGAAGCGCTTCAGAAATGCCCCGGGGGTGCCCGCCTGCCTGGTTTTATGGGTGCAGCCTCCCGGAGGCGCAGCCGGCTGGATTGCTCAAGGAGTAGGGAGGCAAACAGCAAGGCCGAAAGGCTGCCGGGAGCTGGGCAGCGAACCAGGCTGGCAAGGACTGCCTCCGGCACCCCTCCCTCCCTCCCTTCCTTCGTTTGTTCTTGTTCCTGCCAGGCAGTCCTCCATCAAGCACCTCCTCGGGCCGGCCCGCGTGGAGACAAAGGCGCTGGCCCAGGTACCGGCCTCAGGCCGGGCCCAGGGCCTCGGCCTCTTCCTCCTATCAGGCGGCGCCCCCTTCCGGCCGGGTAGCCCCGAAAACCGTTACCCACGGAGGCGCCGGGTCACGAAGGGGTGAGCCTGAGCCGGCCCCGACTCCGATCTCGAGCCCCCACTCCCCGCACCCCACCCCACCCCCGCCCCAGCCGAGTACATGGAACTCGCGCCCCCAGCCCGATCCAGCGCAGCCCCCCTCGCTCCCGGCTCTGGCCCTCCCCGGCCCCCTGGGCCTCAGGGCTCCCTCCTACGCGTACCCTCGGGCGCTCCAGCTCCGGGGCCCTGGGGGCCGGGGGCCTTGCAGGCGCCCGGCCGGGCTGCGGCATGCAGCTCCATGCACTCGGCTTCAACTCGAGCCGGGGCGGGCGCCAGGGCGGGGCAGGGGGCGGGGCCGCGCCTTTCCCGCTCCCGTGAGGAACCAAAGCTAGGCGGCCCCGACAGTCGACGGAGGGCTTCGGGGTGGTGCCCTGGACGCTGGCGCCGCCATCTTTAATGAGACACCGCCCACCGCCGGGGGCGGTCCAGAGGGAAGGAGGCGGGCCCAGCTAACCGCCGAGAGGGAGGGGCCTGGGCAGATCTAGGACTTCATGGAGGCCGGGCCGGAGAGGGTTTCTGGGGCCGGGTGCCAGTCGTGGGGCCGGGGGAAGCATTCTAGGCCAGCCCTTTGGCCCGGGCCTTCGGCCCCGAGGAAGGCACGTCGGGGTTCCCGCCACCGCTGTTTACAGAAGAACGCAGGCGAGGTGCTAGGAGCCGCCCCTAAGGAGGGGGCCGCCCCTCGCGCATTGCGGAAGTGTGGGCAGGCGCAGAAGCCACTTGCACTCGCACCGGAAGAGGGCTCAGGAGAGGGCTCAGGAGAGGGCTCGGAAGACGATGGCGGGTCTGGCGGTCCGAGATCCCGCGGTGGACCGATCACTGCGCTCCGTGTTCGGTGAGCTGCCTTCGCCGAGAGGGCCGGCTGAGGGGCCGGCTTGCGGGCTGAGGGGCTCTCGGCGCCGGGTTGTTCAGGATCCGGAAAACCGGACAAGGCTGGGCCGGGAGACAAGCAGGCAGGAAGGGGAGGACCGCGGGCCGCCGGGAGGAGACGGAGGGGGGGAGGGGTAACGGGGGGGGGGGTCGCACGCTCGACCCCAGAAGCCCACGGATCTAGCGCGTCGGGCCCGGGAGAGGGGGAAGCAGGGCCGCGGGCGGTTGGAATCCTTTGGCCTTTTTGGCTACGCGTGCTGCGTCCGTTGGAACCAGTGCGCGTGCTCCCGGCCTCTGGGTCTCCCGTGGCCCGCGTGCGTCGAGAGCCTCGCGCTTCTCCGGCCGCTCCGCCTTCCCCTCTCCTCCCCCGGCGGCTACCTCAGCCCCGCTCGAAGCCCTTCGAACTCCGATCCTGGCGTCTTCTCCCTTCGGCCAGGGAGGAGGACGGTGGGCTCTTCGGAGGCCCTAGCCTCTGAACAAACAAATGAAGCCCCGGGCCGGGCTGGCGGCCAGACTTGCAGGCAGCAGAGCGCTGGGCCGACCTTGTGGGCCTCTTCGAATCGTGCTCGAGTAGCGCGCTCCAAAGCTCCTGCAGAAACACGGGACGCCGAAAAAGGTCGTCTCACTCCCGGCGGACTCGAAACAAAAGCAGGGCCGGGCCTTTCGTAGCCCTCTACCCCAAATGGGACGGCCTGGACCAGAGTAACGACGGGGAGAGGGGGCGGCAAGCTTTGCTATCCCGGTGGTGATGGTGGTGACCAGGCGGCCTTTGAATGCACCCTACAGCCTTGTCCCTGCTAAAGTGGGGAGGGGGGCTCGGGCGGGGGAAAAGAAGGGTGATCCCCCTATGCTCCTCCCCCCATCTTGGGAAACTCAAAGCCAGGGCTACTTCGGTGTGGGAGCAGGGGTGAGATAGAAAGTACCCCCTAAAGAACACAATGCCCCAATGTCCTCGGTCACTGGGAGGGGGGAGGATCATTCTCCAGGGGAAGATGAAGCTTAGGCTCCAGGGAGGGGGAGGAACCTACCCAATGGCAACTAAGTTTAATCTCCAGATCTATTTGTTAGAAATGTAGTCAAGTTGAGAATTCTTGCTCCCTCTACTGTCTAAATCGAACCGATCCTTTGCCAGGGAGTTGGTAGGGAGATAGAGATTGAGGAGAAATGGGTGTTTGCTCCCTGATTGCTACCAAGTGCCATGGCCCGTGGAAGCCGAGATTCCAGTCCCCTTATTTTGCCCTGAAATTGTCTGCCACAAACCTGGCATTTCATCTTTCCTACCTTCTCCTTCTCAGTGGGAAATATTCCTTATGAAGCTACAGAAGAGCAATTAAAGGACATCTTTTCTGAAGTTGGACCAGTTGTCAGTTTCAGGTAACCTGTCATTCTTTCCTGATACTTTCCTAAGTTTCTTCTAGAATAGATGATTACTAGTAATTCTCCATCGGGAATTCTAAGCAGAAGGGTTCTCCCCTTTAGGTTGGTATATGATCGGGAGACAGGGAAACCAAAGGGTTATGGCTTCTGTGAATATCAAGACCAAGAAACTGCCCTCAGTGCTATGCGGAACCTGAATGGCCGCGAGTTCAGTGGGAGAGCGCTTCGAGTGGACAATGCTGCTAGTGAGAAGAACAAGGAGGAGCTAAAGAGTGAGTCAGGTCACAAAGTGTTGTGGGCGGCAAGGGGCAGTGGGCTTGGGGATGTAAAAGATGACCATTTCTGAATGAGATACTCAGTCTTGCAATATTCACCAAGGTGAAGCACTGGGTTTAAAATGTGACATAGTAAGGAAATCTCCATAATCGGCGACCCAAAAGTTAGTTTGCCTTGAAGCTCCTTAGTTCCAAGGAGGCGAGGCTTATGCTTGGATTCAGGCTCCTGATGCTAATGGGTAATGTGAATGTTTACTTCCCCACTTTGGTGATTACTTGACATTTGGCATGTTGGAGTATTTTTATGGTGTCCACTTAGGAATGACCATCCTCTAGAACTCTGACCTCAGTCCTGTTAAGAGGAGTTGGGAAGCTTTGTCTTCTGAGGAAGCTTAATGTATATATGTAAGCTTAAAGCTTTTTACTGATTTGTAAAGTTGGCTAGTTAATCTTGTCAACTGATGGGTGGGAGCAAAGGTGTTTGTTTGCATACTGCCCTACAGCAACGTCCATTTATTGTTTTATAAAATCCAAAAACAAAGGTTACTGTTATTTAGGAGTTCAATCACTACATACAGGGAAGAAAAATTATCGTGCTGGAAATAGAAACCATGGTGATAGGGACAAGAAAAATAAATTGAGCAAATAGCATAGGGGAAAAGACAATTAGGAATTGTTTGTATGCATCATTGTCAGGGGAATCTTTGCAGTTGCTGTTGTTTATGGTGTATTTAACCCTAGAGGGTCAACTAAGAATTCAATGAAATGATGAATTAAGTACAATCCCAGAATATCAAATAAATCCACCAAAGTCATTAACACTCCTGTATATTAGCAGTAAAGCCCAGCCGGAAGAGAGGAAGTCTACTTAAAGTAGCTACAGAATATAAAAAACTACTTGGACTATATGAATGTAACTACAAAGTACTCAGTGGGAAAAGAGAGACCTACATGATTGGAGAAATAGTCAATTCTCTTGAGTAGGCCAAGACAATCGAATGAAAATGTCAGCGGCGTTTAAATTAACTCACTCGGTGCTATACTACTCATTCTGCGGAAGCATTCCTTTGTAGAGCTGTAAAAAAGTTAAATTCATCTAGAGGACCAAAAGATCAAGAATCTCAAAGAAAATAATGAATTAAAGGAGGTAAGAAAGGGGCCTGCCAGAGCCAGATCTTAACCAGGTCTCTATCTCAAAGCAATGATTATCAAAACTAATTGTATAACGAGAAGTCGGTGGAACAGAATAGGTATGTGGTAATAGCAAAGCAAATGAACAATGGTAGCCTAGTGTTCCATAAACCCAAAGCTCCCAGCTGCTGGGATAATGGCTTGCTATTTGGCAAAAACTGCTTAGAAAACTGGACTGTTGCAGGCAGAAATTAGA
>JAJPUD010004459.1:0-165637 GCA_023553655.1 Myrmecobius fasciatus
TACATCCAGAGAGAGGCCTGTGGGAACTGAGAGTGAACCACAACACAGCATTTTAACGCTTTCTGTGAATATTTCCATGCATTTTGTTTTCCTTCTTAGGTTGTTTTTTTCTTCTTCTCTTTCTAGATCTGATGTTTCTTGTGCAGTAAGATAACTGTATAGATATGTATACATGTATTGTATTTGTCATATAATTTATCCTATCTAGCATGTATTAGATTACCTGTCATCTAGGGGTGGGGAGTGGGGGGAAGGAAAGGAAAAGCTTGGGAAAAAAAAAAGTTTTTTTGCAAAGGTCAATGTTGAAAGGTCACTCATATGTTTTGTAAATAAAAAGCTTTATTAAAAAAAAAAAGAAAAAGAAAAAGAATTCACATGTAAATCCATGTGGCCCTGGAGATTTTTTCTTAGGGAGTTGATTAATAGCTTGTTCTATTTCTTTTTCCAAAATGGGTTTATTTAAATAATTTATTTCCTCTTCTGTTAACCTAGGCAATCTATATTTTTGTATATATTCCTCAATTTCATTTACATTATCAAATTTATTGGCATAAAGTTGGGCTTAGAAACTCCTAATTATTACTCTAATTTCCTCTTCATTGGAGGAAAGTTCTCCCTTATCATTCTTGAGACTAACAATTTGATTTTCCTCTTTCCTTTTTCTAATCAAATTAACTAAAGGCTTATTTGTTTTGTTGGTTTTTTCATAAAACCAACTCTTAGTTTTATTAATTGATTTGATAGTTTTCTTGTTTTCAATTTTATTGATCTCCCCTTTAATTTTCAGAATTTCCAATTAAGTATTTAATTGAGGGTTTTTAATTTGGTCTTTTTCTAGCTTTTTAAATTGTAAGCCCAGTTCATTGATCTTTTCTTTCTCTGTTTTATGTAAGTAAGCATCTAGAGATATAAAATTACCTCTCATAACCACTTTAGCCGTGTCCCACAAATTTTGGTATGTTGTCTCATTGTTGTCATTCTCCTGGATGAAATTATCGATTGTGTCTATCATTTGCTCTTTCACCCATTCATTCTTCAGAATTAGATTATTTAATTTCCAATTAATTTTTGGTCTGTTTTCTCCTGGTCTTATATTACATGTGAGTTTTATTGCATCATAATCTGAAAGGATGCATTTACTATTTCTGCTTTTCTGCATTTGATTTTGAGGTTTTTATGCCCTAACACATGATCAATTTTCGTATAAGTTCCATGAACCCCTGAGAAAAAAAGTATACTCCCTTCTATCACCATTCAATTTCCTCCAGAGATCTATCATACCTAACTTTTCTAGCCTTTTGTTTACCTCCCTAACTTCTTTCTTATTTATTTTGTGATTTGATTTATCTAATTCTGAGAGAGAAAGGTTGAGATCCCCCACTAGTATAGTTTTACTGTATATTTCTCCTTGCATCTCTGTTAGTTTCTCCTCTAGGAATTTTGGATGCTATTGTACTTGGTGCATATATATTTAGTATATTTAGTATTAGCATAGTATATTTAGATATTGCTTCATTGTCTATGGTACCCTTTAGTAAAATATAGTTTCCTTCCTTATCTCTTTTAATTAGATCTATTTTAGCTTTTACTTGATCTGAGATAAGGATTGCTACCCCTGCCTTTCTTTGTTCACCTGAAGCATAAAAGATTCTGCTCCAGCCCTTTACCGTCACTCTGTATGTAGCTCTATGTTTTAGATGTGTTTCTTCTAAACAACATATTGTAGGGTTCTGGCTTTTAATCCAGTCTGCTACCCGCTTCCGTTTTATGGGAGAGTTCATCCCATTCACATTCACAGTTAAAATAACTATATCTGTATTTCCTGCCATCTTATTTATCCAGAGTTATGATTTTCTCCTCCCTTTCCCCTCTCTCCCTTCCCCCCTCTCCAGTACTTTATTTCTGATGACCACCTCCCTCCAATAGTCTTCCCCCCTTTTGACCCCCTCCCTCCCCTTTACACCTTTCCCCTAATCCTTCTATTAGTCTATCCCTTTCCTTTCCTCCTTTCCCTCCCACCTTCCCACAAGGAGGGTCAGGTCTTTCTTTGAAGCCAAATGTGTCTGATATACTTTCTTAGAGTCCAATTTAATGAGAGTAAGGTTTGCACAATACTCATCGCCCTCCCTTCTTTCCCTCATTTATATTAGATCTTCTATGTCTCTTTATGAGATTTTGCCTTATTTTACCTCCTTTATTTTTACTTTATTTTGCCTCCTTCCCCCCCCCTTTTTTTCAGTATGGTATCCCTTCCACCTCTAATTTCTTTTCCATTATTATCAAAGAAAAATCGAATTACACCCATTCTTTAAGGATACCTCTAGTAGAAATAAAGTTCTCAAGAGTCCTTTCCTTTTTACCTTTTTATGCTTCTCTTGAGTTCTGTATTTGCAGGTCAAATTTTTTGTTCAGATCTGGTCTTTTCATTAGAAATAGGTGAAATTCTCCTGTATCATTGAATGACCATCTTCTTCCCTGAAAGATGATTCTCATTCTAGCTGGATAACTTATTCTTGGCTGTAATCCAAGTTCTTTTGCCTTTCGGAATATCTGATTCCAGGCCCTTTGATCCTTTAATGTGGAAGCTGCCAGATCTTGTGTAATTCTAATTATAGTTCCTCAGTATTTGAACTGTTTCTTTCTAGATGCTTGCAA
The DNA here is from genome assembly GCA_023553655.1 of Myrmecobius fasciatus. NCBI lineage: Eukaryota > Metazoa > Chordata > Mammalia > Dasyuromorphia > Myrmecobiidae > Myrmecobius > Myrmecobius fasciatus. The sequence goes on from JAJPUD010004459.1 coordinate 2,656, forward strand.
TATCCTTTCCTTGGTGCGATAGTCCTGAAATTTGGCCACGATATTCCTTGGGGTTTTGATTTTGGGGTCTCTTTCAGGAGGTGATCAGTGAATTCTTTCAATGCCAATTTTGCCTTCTGATTGTAAAACATCAGGGCAATTCTCTTTCATGATTTCGTGAAAGATAGCATCAAGGTTCTTTTTTTCATCATGGGTTTCAGGGAGTCCAATAATCCTTAGATTGTCTCTCCTGGATGTTTTCCAAGTCAGTTGTTTTTCTTAGGAGATATTTCATATTTTCTTCTATTTTTTCATTTTTTTGTTTTTGTTTGACTGATTATTGAAGCCTTATTGAGTCATTGACTTCTATTTTTTCAATTTTAATTTTTAAAGTATTATTTCCTTCAGTTATCTTTTTTAGCTCCTTTTGTAGCTGGCCAATTGAATTTCTTGGTTTGATGCATTCTTTTTCCATTTTGCCAATTTTATTTTTCAGTGAATTGTTGTCTTTTTCCAATTCACCATTTTTATTTTCCAGCGAATTGATGATTTTTTCCAATTCACCATTTTTATTTTCCAGTGAATTGATTTTTTCCAATTCATTATTTTTATTTTCCAGTGAATTGGTGTTTTTTTCCAATTCACCAATTTTGTTTTTCAGTGAATTGTTTTCTTTTTCCAATTCACCAGTCCTGTTTTCCAGTTTTTGACATTTCTGTTGCACTGATATCAATTTATTTCCCCATTCTTCTTCTAGCTCTCTTTTGAGATTCTTTATGCAATCTTCCAGGAAAGCCTTTTGAAAAGGGGTCCAGCTCACCGCCTTTGTGACTTCCTCTGGGATTGTTTTCAGAATCTCAGGATCTGGGGACTGCTCTACTTTCTCTCCATAGAAGCTGTCTACGGTGAGAGCTCTCTTCTGCTTCTTGCTCATGTTTTTGAGCTGTAAGTTTAGGTCTGGATCACTTAAGGTCTGAATCACTAGCAGGGAATTCTGCTGTTTCAATTTGCCCCGGGGACAGTTTGCCGAGTTGACTTCTGGAGTGGGGCTCGGCTAGATCCGCACTAAGACCATGCTTTCAGCTGCTCTCAATCCACCCTTTATCAGAGGCAGATCTGCCAAAGCACCTGCCCGCAAGCAGCGCAAAGTGGCCCAGGCATCTCCCAGGGACTTCCTGGGTGCCTAAAATCTGCCCCTCTGTCGCAGCCTGACTTCCGCCCCAGGCACGCTGGCGTCTGATTGTGACCAGCTGCCGATTCCCCTGAGACTGACCTCTGGAGTTTTTTCAAAATAGATTTTTGATAGAAGTGTTTTGTAGTCCAACTGTTTGGTGGAGCCCTCACTCTAGAACCAGTTTGGAGGCTCAATTTGTCTGGGTCTGAGGGAAGGTCTCAGGAGCTCACCACACAATGCTGTCTGCAGTTTGCCATCTTGGCTCCGCCTCTAAAGGTACAAATCTATAAGAAAATTGCTTCTATATTGTTGAAAGGATAATTTTAAAATAAATAACAACAACAAAGATAGTTGGCTTGGGATTTAAGTGCTATTTCTGATACATACTGGTTGGATGACCTGGGCATGCCTTTTAAATTCTCAGTGTTTTTCTAGTCAATTGTTTAAGATTCTAAATGGAAGAGAAGGTATAACATATTTTTGCAAAGGGAATCTGCAGGAACTCCTTCTATTTATGAAACCAAATATCTGTCTTGCTTAATAAAAATAAAATAATAAATATCAAAATGTACACAGTAGCCCTAAAGACACAGAGATGATGCATTCCTTCAAAGAAGAATTTGCCACTAATTCACTGCCTCACTTTGGGCAAACCAGTTCACCTTTTGAGTCACAGTTTCTTCATCTGTGAAATGAGGAGGTTGGATCAGAAGACCTTTTCAGAAATAACATTCTATATTTCCAGATTTACAAATCAGTGCACCTTCTAACAATGCAGATAGCAGAGAGAAGGGGAGGTAATGTATGTGGTTCTGTTCTGAGTGTACAAAGGAGAGACTGGGATTGGGGATGAGGGTAAAAGAACTATTGCTAATTTGTTCATTGGAGTGGGTAAAGGGAGAGAGAGGGGAACAGAGAGAATTAGAGAGGCAGAATACAGAAAGAGACAAAGAAAGAAAGAAAGACGCAGAGACAAAGAGAGGGAAGAGAAGAAAAGAAGAGGGAAGAAGAAAGGATAGGAGAGCAGATCAGAGGACAAGAGAGAACAGGAAAATAAAGAAGAGGAGAGGAGACACATACCAAGAGAGAGAAAGAGACACACACACACACACACACACACACACACACACAGAAACAGAGACAAAGACAGAGACAGAGACAAAGACAGACAAGCAGGCAGAGAAAAAAGAGAAAGAGACAGAGATTTGTATTTCATGTAATTAAATTTCTTGGGGTTAATTTCAAATTGTTGCAGCAGTTGTTATCCTATTGCTGTCAGGTCTTCTGAGAGTTATTCCTTCTGACAAACCCCAGCAGAACAATTTGAAGTTAGTATTGAAGTTGGTGTCCTGAAGTCTTTCTGGTTCCACAATGATTAAGCACTTCTTTTTGGTGGGAGAAGTGTAAAATATATGGCAAGCAATTCTTTGAGCATGTAGTCCTTTCCTCCCCACTTCCTTCTATTTGCTTCCATTTGAATCCACTGTAATTATCTTAAACCCTTTAGTAATAAAGTCAGAATGGGGAGGGGGGAGGAAGGAAGAGGGAGGGATGGGAGGAGAAAAAGAAAGAAAAAAGTCATAGTGTCCTTGCTTGAGTATTAACAGAAATTTTTAGAAATGCACACAAATGGGAAAGTCTCATCCTCCTCCACAATTTGGGACTTTGCCAATTACTCCTTAGTGAATCAGATTTTATTCTGAAACATTTTGACATTACATCAGTGATCTGTGCTCAAATATTCTTTAAAAGGAAAAAAAACAGTGCATGGCAGAGGTATAGCCTTCTTTGCTTCTAAAGATGAAAGGATTTAGGTAAATACAGGGGACATAATTATGTCATAGTCAGAAAGAATCATTTCTTCTTGACATTTACCAACTGTGTGACCCTGGGTAAGTCACTTAATCCTGACTGCCTTGCCAAAAAAAAAAAATCATTTCTTGTGCATAGAGCAGCAAGTACATAATAGCAAAAGTAGTAAGTACATAGTAAAAATCAAATTTGAATTCAGGTCCTTTAACAAATCTAAGCCTCTTTCTACCCATATACTTCAGAATTGTTATTTATCACTTGAACACAAGCAAAAGGACTTTTTTTTCTGATGTGAATCAGCCGTTTACTTTCCCGTACCTCCCTCTCTGCTCCCTTTCAGCCTCCTTTGCTTGCTCCATCCACATCACTCCCATTCAGGTGTTACCCAAGGTACAACATCCTGAACATTATTTTTTTTTTCTCTATATATATTCTATACTCTATACCCTCAGTAATGCACCAACTTCCATTGGTTTAATTTATCTCTGCACACATAACTCCTACTTATTCACCTACAAATCTATGCATATTTACAAACATATAATTGACATACATAATGATACATTCATATAAAAGAATATATAATAGCATATGTGTGTGTATTTGGGGGAGAAATTCCCAATCCAGTCTAATCCCAATCTCTCTAACCTCAATCTTTCCCCTCAGTCGTGCATTACTAATTATATATTTCAAACTGTATGCTATGGAGACATCTTAAATTCAACATATCTAAAATAGGACTCATCTTTCCCTCCAAGTGCTCCACTCTTTCACACTTCCTATTTTTGTTAAAGAAACTGCCTTCCTACAAATTTATGTATCAAATTTTTGTAATCTCAATATGATCCAGAAAATCTTACATTTCCTTACCTTACATATCCAGTCAATCACCAAATCTTGCTGTTTCTTCTTTTTTTATATCTTTCATATGAAACTGCTTCTCTCCACTCTCTCCATTCATACAAACCTCACTTTAATTCAGGTTTTCATCACCTCTTGCCCAGATTATTGCCATAACTTCTAAATGCTTTTCCTTAATTCAAGTTTTTTACTAATCAAATCCATCCTCTACATTGAATGCCAAAGTAATTTTCCTTAAGTACAGTACTGACCATTTTAACTCCTCTACTCAACCATCTCCATTAGCTATATATTATCTTCAAAATAAAATATAAACTCCTCTGATTAGCTTTTAAAACCTTACACAACCTGAACCTGACCTATTTTTTTCCAGCACCATTGGACATTGCCCTCCCTACCCAGCCACCCCCACTTTGAAATTCAGAGAAATTGGCATTTCCCCTATTTCTCTAAAATGCTCTATCTCTTTTCTCCATGACTTTGCACTGGCCTTCTCTCATGTCTGTAATGCATTGCCTCCTTTCCTCCACCTCACAGAGTCACTCTTTTCTTGAAGATACAATTTACTCATCTAATATATGAAGCCTTTCCTGATTTCTCAAAATATTAGTTCTCTTCTTCCCAACCTACTTCATGTTTAATTACTCTTAATATTCTTGTGTTGCTAACTTTCTATTTATTCTGTACACATTTTCGTGCATACTCCTTCTTCCATTTAAATATAAGCCCTTTGTGGAGAGTTATTGTTTCATTTCTTATGCTTGTATCCTAATAGCCTAGATAAATGACTGGCATTCAATCGGTGTTTATTGGTTGATTAGTATTACATCCATGGAATTTTCCTTTTTCTCATAGGTTTTCTTTTAGTGACATCTTGGGACAGATAGTCTATGGGGATTTATTTTTTTTTCATTTAATTAGTTAGAAAGTCAATAAACATTTATTAAGTTCTAGGCACCATGCTAAGAACTGGAGAGACAAAAAAAGACTCAAAAGACAGTCTTCACCTTCAAGAAACTCGTAGGAGAGATAACAAGGAAACAACTGTGTACAGAGAAACTCCATGTTTCTCTATTTATCTAAATATCTTGGATACCAAATCCTTTTCAGAAAAATTGGATACAAAGAATTTTTTTTTTCCCATTTGACCACTTCTCTTCGTATCCTAAGTGAATTAATTTTATCTATCTAGAAGCTTTTGGGCTTCATGTATTCAAAGTCATCTGTTTTATCTTTTATAACTGTCCCTATCTCTTGTTTGATTAACAATACATCATCCATCTATAGCTGTGAGAGATCTATTTCTTTCTGAATTTTTGATAATATCTTATTTAATATTAACATCACATATTGATTTAGAATATAGTGTGGAATATGGTTTAAGGTGTTCATCTAACATTAATTTATGCCACACCTCTTTCTGTTCTTTCCAGAAGTTTGTTGTTGTTGTTGTTGTTGTTTTTATCAAATAAGTTTTCTTTTTTTCCTAGGTAACTTATGCTTTTCACATTATCAAACATTTGACTATTGAGGTCTATTATTTGTGACTCTCCTTTATTTGTTCCATTTATTTATCTGGTTTTAAATAATATCAGATGGTTTGAATGACTACTGTTTTATAAAACAGTTTAAGGTTTAGAAATATTATTTCCCTTTTGTATCTACTTCTTTCCCTCATTTTTCTTTATATTCTAGATCTTTTGTTTTTACAAGTGAATTTTATTATTATTTTATTAGGTTCTACAAAGTATTCCTTTGGCAATTTAATTGATATAGAATTATATGTGCAAATTAATTTTAGTAGTAATGTCATTTTTCTTAAATATGCACAGCCAAGCTGAACATTCCTGCAGCTTTTCAAGTTGTTCTTTATTTTTTAAGGAACACTTTAAAAATGAATCTATTCTTTTATGGAATTTTGTTGAGCCGATTTCCAGGTATTTTATAGTATTTGTAGTTATTTGTAATGGGATTTCCCTTTCTATTATTGCTTCTTAACATCAATAAATTTTTAATGTGTTGAAGAAATATTTTTGCATTAATGATAGAAAATAATAAAATTGATTTTTTTTGTATTGGGTCTTAGTTTCTTTAGCTGTAATATTAGATAGTGAGATTAGATAGCTTCCTCTCAATTCTAAAATTACACTTGCTATTTAAAGAGGTTATCATCTCTTTGTTGTTTTATAGTGTCCTAATTAAGATATTAAAAATAATATAAAGGCTCTCTGAAAGAATTTTTCTGGTTCCTTTATTTAGAATGTACCTGCTAATCCTATAGGGTGAAAGCCCACAGCTAACTCAACAGTCTTTTATCATTCAGTAACAAGACAGATCAGAGATTTATTAAGATAAATTGTTTGTTAATTTTTAGAAGTAAAGTCATAGGAATAAAGTAATAGGAATAAAGCCAGAATCCGGGCATTGTCTCCTAGTGGGTCCTCTTATCATTGTCCCATTTTGCTGCCTAGATTATGTGTGTGAACTAAATTGTAATCTCCCCCACTTAGTTGTAAACATTTTGAGATCAGGTACCCCATGTTATTTATCTCTGTATACTCCTCAGGTGACAACATAGTACCTTCTCCAGAATAAATGTTCAATAAATATTTGTTGAATGAATAAATGAATGTATAATATGTAGTTAATACTTTTTAATAGAGTTAATGAATTATGCAGTAGAACCACAGTCTACTGCTATTAGAAAAACAAAAAAAAGCCAAACATTCCCACTTCTAGCCATGAATTTTTTTGAACATCAACCTTGTTTTCTTTTTCTTCCGACTGGGACACCAGGAAAGCTGGTACACATACTTCCTAGTTCTGTTCACACTTCCTTAGGGAGATGCAATTCATAGCAAAGGATGTGAATTTCATCTTGATGACTGGGGACTTTCCACTGTCAAATACACATCTGATGGAGGCCTCTGACAATGAGCCAGAGAATATCTGAAAATAGCAAAGTTCTTATGAAGACTACATAAAAAAAGATGAAACTATGTCCATCAATTCTCTCTGAATAGTGAAGGACCTCTTTATCTAGGAATGATGACAAACTTAAACCTTTTTTAAAAAAGGATTTTTGGTATGTTATTGATGTTTTCTTCATGGCTTTTAGACAGTTTCTAAAAGTTGCAAGAGAAGTTAACAGGGAATATGAATTCAGATGAATACCTAGGTCCACTGAGGCAGAGAACCAGTTCTAATCCTTCTGAAACCAGTCAGAGGACTCCAAAGGACTAAAGAGAACAAATCAAAACAATTTCTTTCTTTCACTGAATAGCTTCTTTATGGTTTGGCCATTGCAAAAATGCTGGAAAAAATTCACCAGATGCTGAAATGCTCTTTTATGGTTGTTGGAGGCTCTGGAAGAAGAATTCTGGGAGAACCCTCCTCCATAGGTAAATTTTTGCTTTCAAACTGTACCCTGTGTGCTGCTAAGGCAATGATCAAGGTTGGCTATGTTTTCCATTGCTACTTAAGGGTAGAATAATTTGTCATCTGGTGAAAAAAATTTTTCCCTTTCAAAATGAACAAAAACTTTCCTTTGTATCTATAAAAATATAGGATCTCTGAACTGTGCCTAGAGCCCTCTCTGTAACTCAACTAGTTCTTTCACTCTTTCTGTCATCTATTCTGTCAGATGGAAAATCATAAATCATGGGAAATTTAGTTTCTGTGTGATATTTATTCAATGATGTCATCTCCCTTTCTGCAAATTATTTACAGCAGTTATAATAACAGTCTTATAGGGTTCAACTTTAGATTTTGATATTGCTTTGGAGACAGCAAAGATTCTAAGTATGGCATTAACTCATTATGCTCAACTCCCTTGAAATCCTCCCTTCTTCCCCATTTGTTGATGAGCACATCACCATTTTTCCTCTCAGGCAAGTTTACAGCCTACTCGCAATCTTCAACTTTGTAACTGTACTGTAGTTCATGCATTCAATCTATTGCTGATTTCCATCTACTCTCTTCTATCATCCCCCTCTCTCCTCCATCCCCTTCTCTCCAACATAGCCTTACCCTATTTGTCCTGATAGGGATATCCCCCATCCTCTACCCTGATTCATCTTTTTTCTAATTGCATTGATTTTGTTGGGGTAAAAGTTTTTTTTGTTTTTTTTTTTTTATAAATTTCTTGTCATTAAAATTATGTCTTTAGATATTTGGAGATCAGTTCTATCTCTTATTTGGTTGAGATCTTTCCTACTTATAGAGATGAATGGCACATATTTGGGGGATTTGGGTTTTTGTTGCTGGTGATGGTGGTGGTGTTTTTGTTGGTTAGTTGGTTCGTTTTATTTTGTTTTGTTTTTAATGGAATAATTTAGGATATCTGATCATGTATCTATGAGTGTTTTGCAATATATAATGTAAAATTCACTACACATTTATTAAATGCCCTATTAAATTAGAGGGACTATGCTAGGTGCTAGGGATATGGGCACAATTTTTAAAAATGTTAAAAGGAAAATTTGGTGACAAAGTAAGTAGAGCGTTGGCCATAGAGTAACCCAAGTTCAAATCCAGCTCCAGTCATTTAGAGCTACGTAGTAGCTCTAAGAATATGACTAAACTCTTGTCTTCCTCAGTTTCTATATTTGTAGCATTGGGATAATAAAATCTTTCTCTCCTAGAGTTGTTGTGAGAATAAAATAAAACATAATATTTATAAAGTGCTTCTAAATCTTAAAGTTGTATATAAATGTTAGTTATTATTATGAAAAGAAATAGTCTCTAATTTCAAAGGAACAATCACTATCTATCTATGTATCTATGTATATATATGCATATATATACATACATATATATACACATATAGTGTGTATGTATGTATATATAAAATCCTATAGCAAAAAGTGCTCAGAGCAATTGCAGTTACATTATTTATTGAGGATGTAAATAGTTCAGGTTGTTATTACTAAAGAAGTTTATGTGAAAGAATCATGTTAATTGTATAGTACAAAAATCTCATCAGGAAGGCTAGAAATATGAAATACGCTTTTTGTTTATATATGTGGTTTTCACTAGTGTTTGTCATTAATTCCTATTATGCCCACCTTGTGGGCTAAGATTTGGAAGAGACTTCAAAGGCCCTTGGTCCAATCCACATCTGAACAAGAATTTTCTCTGTAGCACACTTGATAAGTAATGATCATTCAACATTTCCTTGAAGACTTTCAAGAATAATTAAATAGTTAAAGTTCCTGACAGAACTTGAAAAATAGTCAGAATTCTTCAAATGTTTCCTACAATTGAGGATGCAAAGTGAAATGGAACCACAGGGGCTCATAGGCTTTTAAACCATCATAGTTCAGCACCATGATGTAAAAAAGATAAAACCTCTAAAGATGCTGGATAAAGTGGGCATATATGTGTATGTATGTATGTATATTTATATGTATACATACATATAGGTATATATGTATATAATTTTTTAAGGAGTGAGAATTTCTAAGAATTCAGGGCCATTATAAAGTATTTATTGTTTTCACATAAATAAGATCTTATTTTTAAGGGGAAAGTGAAAGCTTTTTAAAAGAGTTCAACTTATGAAATAGTAATTAATATTCACTATGCAAATATCTTGCCTTTTACCAAGTAATTAATCAATTTTCTAACAAGAGAGGAGCAACAGGAGTATCACCCTCAAAGGTAATGGCTTATAAGAAGAGTGAAAAGATAGAGGCTGAAAGATGTAGATGAAGAGTCCCCATGGCTTCCAAGTATATTCCATCAAGTCATCAGGGAGACCTTATATTTTTATATAATAGAGTCTCAATGTAACATAATAATACAAACAGTAAATAAAATCACTCCTTATTTCTTCTAAGTCATGTAGGATAAGCCTTTCTGAATTCTTTCAATCTGTTAACCTCCAAGCTTTTATCTGACTTAGCAGCTTTCTGAAAATTCTCTGTCCAATACTGAAAAGACTTCCTACAAGATCACTACTATTACTCATAACCATCATGTATTTCTGTAGGTCCAAATTCTCCTATTGCACAGGAAGAAACAATAATGACAAAGAAGGAGATATAATAAATGGGGTAAATGTATCACAATATCTGGCTTCATAATTCAAGTTTTCTCACAAAAGAATAAGTCTTTTCAAAACATTAAAGCATTAATATGACAGATACAGAAGAGTTACTCAAATAGAAATGGATTTCCATTAAAGTCAGTTGTTGTTAGAACAAATAATTGAGGTTTGAGTTTTTAAGGGCTATATTTAAGTATGGTGTTTTCTTTTTTAAAAGTATGGAAAATAGCCTTTATCTTGGAGAATGATTCTGATCACTAATTTTTGAACACTGGACAAAATCCAATCCAATTCAAAGAAGCTGTTAAGTGACTAAAAAAAAAAAGTCTTGCTCTCAAGTTGTTTGCATTCTACTACAAATCTAAAACATATGTTGTTGTGTAAATACCAAGTATTTTCAGTGAAAGGAAAGCATTTCCAACTGGGAAGGGGTGTGGTGGGGACAGAATCAAGAACAACCTTATGTAGTAGTTGTCATTTGATGGTACCTGAGATCTGAGGGGAGCTTTGAAGGACATTCGCAATTCTTTGAGGTGCAAGAAGGTTACACTTTCCAGGAAAGAGTGACAAACTTGTGCAAAGACATGAAAGTATGTTGTGGAATATTGTGTATGTGGAATATGAAGTAAGTTTTGTTTGGCAGGAATAAAGGCAACCTGGCTAAGAGCAATCGATTATACCTACATTTCATTGGAGGAAATTCTAGGGTCCACAATTGGTTTCTGGTAAACATGGACAGACATGGCAGGACTGTTCTCATCTTGTGGACTGAACTTCAAGGATAGGTTGGTCTATAATTATAAATGCTGTTGAGGAATCTTCTATTTCATATCTGGAGGTGGAAGAAGAAAGACACACAGCTTGATTTTAATTATTTGACATAATTCCTTTTCTTTTACTCCTAATAGTAGAAAGATTATTTTGTAAAATCCTTTAAGAGACAATACTACAATCTTCTGTAAGAAACGATCAGCAGGATGATTTTAGAGAGGCCTGGAGAGACTCACATGAACTGATACTAAGTGAATTGAGGAGAACCATGAGAGCATTATACAAAGCAACAACAAGACTATATAATGATCAATTCTGATGGACATGATTCTCTTCAACAAGATGATTCAAACCAGTTCCAATTGTTCATTGATGAAGAGAGCCATATACACCCAGAGAAAGGCCTATGGGAACTCAGTTCCCATAGTATTTTCATGCTTTCTATTAATGTTTGCTTGCATTTTGTTTTCCTTCTCAGGGTTTTTTCTTTCTAGATCCAATTTTTCTTGTGCAGCAAGATAACCATATAAATTTGTATACATATATTGGATTTATCATATATTTTAACATATTTAACATGTATTGGACTACCTGCCATCTAGGGGAAGGAGTGGGGGTAAGGAGGGAAAATTTGGAACAGAAAGTTTTGCAAGATCAATGTTGAAAAATTACCCATGCATATGTATTGTAAACAAAAAGCTTTTTAAAAAGACTAAAAAAAGAGAGAAAATATTACATATCTATTTCCTCAAATTATTTTGAAACTCAGTTCCATTGTTATGATTTGTTAATATTTGGCCAACTTTTTAGTGAATTTTAGGCTTATTAGAAAAAAAATCCATTCTTTTGCTCTTTCTGCCACCCACATTTCACTTTCTTGACCTGTGTGCATATTCTTATTCTATAATTATCCAATCAAGCATTAATTCATAATCCTTTTCTCCTAGATATCATTCCAACTAGTTTTCAAATGACAGTTCTTATTCCCATTGTGCCAAAGACAAACTTCTTCTAAAAGATGCCTAAGGCCACATTTATGGAAGTTTTTCAGTAGAGCAAAACAGTGATAAATTAATTAGAAATTATATTATGGGTCCATTGAATGTGTCAAAATGCAGACATAAGCTAAGTGGTAGTGGGTTGCTAAGTGATGTGGTAGTCAGAATGATGGATTTGAAATTTGGAAGGCCTTAGTTCAAATTCTTCCTCAGACACTTACTAAATATATAAGCAAATAGTTTAACTCTTGACCTCAGTTTTCTCATCTGTAAAAATAGAGAAAATAATATACTTCTCATCATTGGACTCCTGACTCCTCATCATTTTCTATCTCTTCCCCAGCAACCTCTTTACTCTGGAAATGTTTAAAACCTGCAGTCTCCTCCTCTGAATAGTGAGTTCCTTTCCAGGGCCACCATTTAAGAAAATACTTTGCTTTGTCTATTTATGATCAATTCTCTCCTGGCTTTGTTCCAAAGTCTTTGGACTGTTCCACCTACTCCTGTTGTGAGTACTACCACCTCCTTTCAACTGTCTCCTTCCACCTCCCTTTTCTGTTTTATCTTCTTTTTTTAGATTGTAATTATTCCTCAAGGACCAGGATTTTATTTTTTGCTTATATTTATATTCCCAGCACTTAGCATGATACTTAGCACATTATCAGAGCTTAGTAAATGTTTTGTCTGCCTGTCTATCTATCTATTCATCTATCTTTCTATCTATTTCCCAAGGTTGTTATGAGAATCAAATGACAATATATATAAAGCACTCTAAAATACTAATTATTTCACTTATTATTTGTCCAACAAAAACATATTAGAGTACAGTACAGTGAATTATCATGTATGGTTGGGGTGGAGGGTAGGAGCAAATATAACTATTTTGTTTCTTAGGTGAAATATGACTTAGCAATTTGGGAAAATGAGAAGACTTTCTTTAAGGCTAGATCAAAAGCCTGATATAAAAAAATCATTTGTGACTTGATTTGCATAAAGAGACACTATTAAAATGAAAATATGACAAATCTGATTTTTTCGAATTTGTAATTCTTAATTCATAAAAATATTTAAGGGGCAAAAAATGGAAAATATGAGGATAGAGATGGGCAGGTAAAAAATTAGCTGTATCAATTTATGTGAATTGGTTTGAGAAATATAGCAGAATGCAAGGAATTAGAAAAATAAACCTATTGTGAAAAATAAGTTATCACATATGAATGTTTGTTTAGAATTGGAAAGAACCTTAGATCTAATTCTCATTTTACAGGGGAAGAAACAAATTCCCTGAGAGAACCTCAGATTCTGAGAGCAGGAAGAGACCTCCACAGAACGTACTCTAACTCATTGTTTCTAAGAATCCCTTCCTTGACAATCTTGACAAAAGTTTGTCTAGATTGCTAATGAGAGGAACAGACAGCCTCCATAAGCAGGTTGATATACTTTTTGAGATAAGATTGTTAGAAAGTTTTTCCATGTATAAAAGTCAAAATAGTTTAAGTACTTTTACTTTGAAAATTACTTTTCATGTGGTACTACAAGATAATTGATTTCAGCATCATAGATTGAGAAATGGAAGGAACTTTAATGGCCATATAGGTTATCTAGGGGAATACTACTGAATATTTAACAACAGGCTCTCTGGAAAAAAATAAGTTGCATATGCTGACACACACTTTTAAGGTTAGTTGGCTTTAGTAGCATTTTCTCCATCACTTTCCTAAGTCTAGACAATCAACAAAACAATGACTCAAGTCCTAATTTGTAGGATTTGCAAATTTCTGAGGTATAAATTCTCACATTGAAAATTTAACAATCAGCTCTCATGGGCCCATGCCAGCTGACTCTAGCAGTCTCCTAGAACAAAATCCCTTTTACAGTGAGGAACTGAGGTGAAGAAAAGTTAAATGACATATTCCAGATGACGCAAATAGAAAAACTGAGATTCATATTCACGTCTTTTAACTCCACATTTACCATATGGTTCCCTAATATGTTACCAATATGTGGATAACTATGTCACACTTTCCTCCAAACTCTTCCTACCCCTAGTCAATAAACTCCAGGGGCTCCCTATTATTTCTGGAATTAAGTGTACATTTCTCTTTTTGACTTTGAAAACCCTTTAAGACCTAGTCCCTTCATATCTTTCCAGTTTTCTTATATAGATAATTCATGATTATTATGAATAATGAATTATGTAGAATGATCACATATATTTGAAATTGCCTATATGAATTGCAAATTATGTTGAATATAGTAATCGGTTCCAATCCAGTGGTAATAGACAGTACAAATAAGAATAATGCTTTCATTTTAAGGGTATTCACTTTTTCTACGATTCTGGACCTAACTGCACTTTACTTCTTTTACTATACAAATGACATTGGCTTTCTTAATGTTCCATTTTCCTATTCCCTTCTTTTTCATATGTCTATATCCTATGCTTAGAATGCTCTCCATTTTCACCTCCATGTTCTTGGTTCCTTTACTTCCTTCAAGATTCAAGGCTAATGACACCCGAAGCAGGTCTTTTCTTGAAGATTTCATTTTGTCACAGTATCTAGACCACACTGCTTTTATTCTTTTCAAACTTGTCCCTGACTTCCTGGACTTTATGCCTCCTTCTCTTCCTTTTCCTCTCCAGCAAGCTTTTAGATTATGTTTTGTATGTTATCTTCCTCCATTAGAGTGTAAGCTGCTTAGCTGAAGGAACTGTCATTCTTTTTCACTTATATTTGCATTCCTAGCACATAGCACAATTCCTGGCACATATTTAGAGCTTAATAAATTCTTGCTTTCTTCCTTACTTCCTTTTCATTTCCCTCTCCCTCATATAAACACATATACCCTGCTACAAATACTTTATCTTTGAGAGATTACCTCTCACTTGAATATATACTCCCATATACATATATGTGTGTGTATATGTGTGTTTGTACATGTATATGTATATAGTTATTTGGGATGTTATTTTCCCCATTAGAATGTGAACTCCTGGAAGGACAGGAGAATATTTTTACCTTTCTTTGTATCCCTATCCCTTAGCTCAATGACTGGAACAGAAGAAGTACATTATAAATGTTTGTTGATGATCTTACTTGAGTGACCCTTTTTGCTGTCCAGTCATCTTTCAGTTGTGTCTGACTCTGTAACCTCATTTGGGATTTTCTTGGCAAAGATACTAGACTGGTTTGCCATTTCCTTTTCTAGCTTATTTAATAGATGAATAAACTGAGGTCAATAGGCTTAAGTAAATTTCCCAGGATCAGTTAGTTGCTTTGTTAGTTGATGTCTTCATTCTCAAAGAGGACAAAAATAACATCATTATGTAAGAGTCAAGTTAGTGTGTCTAACTAACTCATCAGACCAATAAGAGTTTAGAATGCTCTGTCACAGGTTGGATACAAATAGTCCCTATGAACATTTGGGGTGATTTCTCTAACTTTGCAATTCTCACATATCTTCTGAGCTAATTCAGTTCTGCTTTGCTTATAATCACATAACTAAAAAGTGGCTGAGGCCAAATTTGAACTCATGAAGATAAGTCTTTCTGTCTCCAAGCCCAGCATTCTATGTACTGAACCATCTAACTGCCCAAGTGACTGATTTATATAACAGTCTGTTATTTACTCACTGCTTCAACAACTGCAAAATGTCCTAATTGTAGAAATCAACAAAGATTGAATCCCAAGAGGCACCCTTTCATGTGAAATTTCTACTTATCTTTTGTTTATAAAGAATTGTATTAGAAGTACCTTGTCTTTGAACATCTTTTCAGGAACTGATCAATTTTCCTCATTTTTGAAGTTTTGCACTAGATCTTATCTGCCAAGCCAGAGAAGCAGTCTTTACTACATACCAGATGTATTGAACTGAAATCTGCCTCGCTATAGCTTTCACATTTTACTCACATTATTCCTACTGCTTCTATCTAGGTCCCAGCACATCATACCTAATGACACCACTTCAAATGATACCATTTCAAATACTCAGACTGCAATCATTTGCTTCTTACTCTTCTCTAGGACAAAGATTCATAGTTCCTCCAAGAGCACCTTTTACATTTTCCAATTCCTTCATCATCAGATTGTCTTGTCATCTGGATATGTTTGAGAGGTTAACTGGAGAAGGAAATTTATATTTATATAGTGCCTACTCTGTTCCTGCAACCCTTTAATATGATTTCATTTGATCTTCACAACTCTAGAGAGGTAGATATTATTATCTCAATTTTGCAGTTGAGGAAACTGAGGCAAACAGGGTTGCACATCTGGTAAATGACTGAGATTAGATTTTAACTCAGATCTTCCAAACTTTAGATCTACAATTTTCTCAACAGAGTCTCTTAACTGCTTCTTAAGGAGAAGGGACTTGTCCAAGATAACACAAGCACTAAATGACAAAGGCAGAAGTCAAACTCAGGTCTTCTGATTCCAGTATTTCTTCCATGTTGACATGTTGCTTCCCTCTAGTTCAGAATATAGACAACATATGAACTTAGAGAAGAATGGCCAAGTATGAAAGAAATTATGAGACAGTGGCAGCTAGATGGCTCAGGGGAAGGAGCATCAAGCCTGGAGTAAGGAAGATTCATCTTCCTGATTTAATTCTGATCTCAGACACTTTCAAGCTGCATAACCCTGGACAAGTCACTTAACTCTGTTTGCCTCAATTTCCTCATATGTAAAATGAACTGGAGAAGAAAATGTCAGATCACTATTTTTGCCAAGAAAACCCCAAAGCAGGTCACAAAGAATCAACTGAGCAACAACAACAAAGAGGTAGCAAGGAAGGAAATAGTGATGAGTTGGATTTATAAAAGCATGAGTATTCCTTCAACAACTTGATGTCTTGTATGAGTACCCATTTTTTTTTTCATAGAAAACCACAAATAATGAGCTAAAATAAGCCTTGCTTTTTTCCATTCAAAAATGACAAATTATTATTTTAAAAATTCAGGCTTCTCAGTTGGACTTGGAGCATTATCCCTATAATTACATTCCACTGTAAGGTTAATTGAAGAACTGCTTTCTTGCCACTAAAACTTTAACATTTTTTTGTAATTATCCAATTCTTATAACAGCAGTAAATATTGAAAAAACAATTCATTTGAAACTATTTCCGTTCCTATGACTAAACAATGAGAAAATCCATAGAAACCATGTCATTTTGACAAATAATCTTTCAGTCTATCTTAATAATTACAAGAATGAAAAGGGAACATTTATGTGGGCAGTGAAGATGCTTTCCCAGACGTTCTGATTTTCAGGCATATTTTCTGAGGGGACAACTGAAAGCTGTTTTTGTAGATACTCCAGACTGGAAATTTGATGGTGCTAGATGAGACAATTTATTCTGTGGGATCAAGAGACTTCTCAGGTAAAAAACCAATAGAAAACCTAAGGCACCTCCTCAAATGTTTTAATATATTTTGCCTCTTGTAAATAACAGCCTGTTTCCCTGAAGATCAGTACTTCATTGTCCTTGAGCTGAATGATCCCCTCTCTCTTGGAACCAGAATAAATGTTACCATTTAGAGAGCTTTTTTGAGGACACAGCAAATCTCATTTAGCCCTCATGAGTAATTACACTTGGCTACAATTCTCCTGTGTTGTTTCTTCTCAAGCTGTAGAGGCCACAGCTTCATTTAAAACCCACAGAGAAGGTACTGCTTTGCACAAACGATAGAATGCTTCAATTTATGAAGACTGACTCACTCAAGAACGGACCATGCTGGAAAAAACAGCACTCAATCAATAGGCATTTATTGAGCATCTCCTAGGCAATGTAAGGTCCAGATGTACAGTAAATTACATTTTAATTCATTTCCATTATAAAGGTCCTTCAAAGCTCATCCTGAGGAAAACACAAATGTTATAGATGATAACAAGAGTTACAAGAGTTTCTAGTCTAGTAGTGAGATTAATATTCATGAAGAAATAACTATAAGTCTGTACATCATAAGCCCAATGTAGCTTAAGGGTCATAGGTTATGTATGGGGAAAGATTCTTTATTTGCATTTGCCTGTTTGTTTTGTTTTGTTTTGTTTTTAACATGACAATAAGTGAATTGGTTTAGGGACCCTCCAAAGAAAAATCTCTACTAATGTAGATTAGCAATTTCTCTGGAATTCATAAACATAAAGAATGGAGCATTGACAAAGTAATGACTTGCCCAAGATCTTGGGCTCAGAATTTCAACCTAGAATTCTACAGAGACATTTGTACTAGGTATCCCATCCCCATTCAGGCTCAAATTGAACATTTATTAATTATTTTCTATGTATGAGGTGAAGTGCTAGGTAATAAGGATACAAATCAGAAATTAAAAAAAAAGTTCCTGCCCACAAGAAAAGTTTGGAAGATTGGTGATCACAAAATATCAGCTACAGTTCTCATAAAATATTTTACAAAGAAAGCTGAACAAAGAAAAATCTACTAGTGGTTTATAGGGACCTTTACATTACAATTCTTAAGACTTGTAAATGAATACCTCTCTCAGTCTAAACCTTAATTCTAACAGATTGTTTCTAGCTTCCAACAAATCTTAGGTAACAACTTTGTCAAACCACAATCCTTAATAGTCACTTCTCTCCTCTCTAGCAACTTCCTTTTATTCTTTGGGGGACCTTCTCTGCTTTTTTTTCTCTCTTCTTTCTGGACCGTATCTTACTTCCAAATTCTCCAGTACTACCTTCCACACCTACATCCACACTTTCATGGAAATAGTAATCATGTAATCAAAATAGTAATCAAAATAGTAATCAATGTAATCTCTTTCTCAAAGCCTATTAATCTATCACTCTCTCCTCATTAGTGGAAATGAATGTCCTGCTCCACATGAAGGGTAGGGTGGAGTTGTTGAGAGCAGAAGACTTTTGATTATCCACAAGTCTTTTGGGGGCCTCCTTAGGGGAAGTTCCCTATGGTGGCTCTTCAAGCTCCAAGTCTTCTTTGAGTATTGAGCAACTTCAGATGTTTCTTGCTTCCAGCTTCAAGAAGGGAGATGGAAGAGACAAACTCCACTTCAGATTGGTGAGGAAAAAAACTCTTAGAAGACATGAGAGGAGTTGGCTCACGACTCTACAGACTGCAGGGAATTAATTCCCCTCAGATGAGATCAAGGGTATTCTTAGTTGAGCTGAGTTATATTATTTTCAGTGAAAAGTTCTTTCACTCTCCATTCTCCTGTGTTAAAATAAGATCCAGAGCTGACTGTGGCTTAGATCATGAACTTATTTCAAAGTTCAGACTTAAATTGAACAAAGTAGGGAAAACCATCAGACCCATATAGGTATGACCTCAATAACATCCCTCATGAATACAAAGCTGAGGTAATCAATAGATGTAAGGTGTTAGATGTGAGAGAATACCTAAAGAACTATGGTTCTTCTTGGTTCACAATATTGTACAGAAGACAAGAAAAAAACATTCCAAAGAAAAAAGAAAAATGGCTCTCTGATGAGGCTTTAAAAATAGCTGAGGAAAGAAAGAAAGGGAATAGGAAAGGAGAAAGGAAAAGATATATCAAATTCAATGCAGAATTCCAGAGAAAAGCAAAAAAAAAAAAAAAAAGATTTTCTTAACTGAGCAATGCAAAGAAATAGAAGAAAACAATAGAATTTGAAAAGACAAAATATCTTATCAAGAAAATCAGAGATATCAAAAGAAAGTTTTATACAAAAAAATGGGCATAATAAAAATTTTTTAAAAATAGTAGGGATTTAACAGAAGCAGAAGAGATTAATCAGTGCCAAGAATGTACAAAATAATTCTACAAGAAAAAATTGAACATCATTGATAACTACTGTGGTATGGTTAATTGATCTAGAGCCAGACATTCTGGAGACTGAAGTCAAGTGGACCTTGGGAAGCATTGCTGATAATAAGACTAATGGAGATGATCAAATTCCACTTGAGATATCTAAAGATGGTGCTGTTAAAGTATATAAATATACTCAATGGCTTTATATATATATATATATATATATATATATACACACACACACACACACACACACACACACATATATATATATATTATAATCAATATGCTAGTAAATTTGGAAAACAACAATGGCCATAGGATTGGAAAGTATCAGTTTATGTCCTAATCCTAAAGAAGGGCAATGACAAAGGATGTTCAAATTAACAAAGAATTATGCTCATTTCATATGTCACCAAAGGTTTTCTTAATATTCTGCAAACTAGGCTTTATCAACATGTTAACTGAGAATTACTACAAGATAAGGTTGGTTTTCAAAGATGGAAAGGAACTAGAGATCAAATTGCCCATATTTGCTGCATTGTGAAGAAAGCAAGAAAGTTCCAGGAAAAAAAATAAATCTATTTCTCCTTTGACTACACTAAAGTCTTTGACTGTATAGATCATAGCAAAATGTGAGAATTCCTCATCTTATTTATCTCCTGATATGTTGGCCAAGAACTAATAATTTGAACCAAACATGAAAAAACTGATTGATTTAAAAATGGTAAAGAAAAGTTATATATTGCCAGTTTATTTACTTAATTTTTATACAGAGTACATTTTGCAAAATATCAGGTTGGATGAATCTAAAATTGGAATTAAGTTTTCTAGGATAAATACCAACAATTTCAGATATGCAGACGACACCATTTTGATGAAAGAAAGTGAAAAGTAACTAAAAATATTCTTGATGAGGGTGAAAGAGGAAACTGTAAAAGTTGGCTTAAAGCATAACATCAAAAAAAAAATAAAAACCACCACCACAACAGCAGCTAAGATTTTCACAACTGGTCCCATAACTTGCTAGCAAATAAAGGGAAAAGAAATATAAGTGGTTTCATATTTTATATTCTTGAGTTGAACTGCAATGATAAAATCAAATGATGCTTGCTCCTTGGAATGAAAGCTATGAGAAATCTGGACAGTATCTTAAATAGTAGAGACATAACTTTGCCAATAAAGATCTATATACTCAAAACTATGTGGTTTTTTTTGTTTTGTTTTGTTTTGTTGTTGTTATTGTTGTTGTTTTTCCCAATAGCAATGTGTGACTGAGAATTGGATTATAAGGAAGCTGAGTGCCACAAAATTGACATTTTCAAATTGTGGTTCTAAATAAGACTTTTGAGAGTCTCTAGAGTGGCAAGCTCAAATTAGTCTATACTTAAAGAAATTAATTCAGACTATACACTGGGAGATCAAATAATGAAGCTGAATTTTAAATACTATGGCCACATAATGAGTAGATGAAACTCATTGGAAAAGACCCTGATGTTGAGAAAGATTGAAGACAAAAGGACAAGAGAGTGGCAGAGAATGCAGTGAAGATGTTGTCATGGAAACAAGAAACAAGAACCTGAACAGGCTTTAAGAGATAATGGAGGATAGAGGGGCCTGGAGTGCTGTGGTCCCTGGCATCCCAAAGAATCAGACACAATTGAACAGTAACAGCAACATTTCTGCTTTAAATTTCCATTATAAATTTTCCCCCTAGTCCCCTCCCCTCCCCTAGATGGCAGGAAGTCCACTACATGTTAGTTATATTAAAATACTTGACAAGTCAAATATATATATACATATTTCCATACTTATCTTGCTGTGCAAGAACAATCATATCTACATGAACAAAAAATATCTGAGAAAGGAAACCCAATGCAAGCAAACATCGATAGAGATCATGAAAATGTTATGTTGTGGTCCACATCTCATATCCCTCTCTCTGGGTGTATATGGCTTTCTTCATTGAACAATTGGAACTGGTTTGAAACATTTCATTGTTGAAGAGAATCATGTCCATCAGAAGGAACAATAATAATTAAGGAATAGATAGATAGATATAATTCTAGCCCAGTAGCTCCTCTCTCTCTGAGAACAGTGTAGCCTCTACCTCCAATTTTTTTTCTTTTCTTCCTGGTAGGAAGAATAGTCTCCCGTAGAGAAAAATGGGATAAAAGAGTACAGAGATGTCTATTTTGCCTCTCTTCTGAGTTGCATGTGTACCATACCACAAGTAGACTTCACTATATGAGTCAGGACTGTTCTCTTGCTATGCTAGCATTTATATAGTACTTGAATGTTTTTGAAACCCTTTATATACTATCTAGTTTGAAATATATAAAATACAGTCTTAGAGATTGAAAAGCAAGGTATAAATTTGGCTGGAGCAAACTAAGAATATTTGGAAGGGAGTAGTATGAGATATATGTGAGTACCCCTGAGAGCCATTATATTTAATAGAGAATCATCATTCCAGTCAGGAGCTGTATCCAAATCCTGCTCCTGATAATAGACTAGCTTTGTAACATGGGCAAAATAATTAATCTCTCAGAACTCTTTCAGAGTCCTGGAGAACTCTTTCAGACTTTATGTTGTAATTGCCATCTTTATCAATAAAAAGTCTAGAGGGAATATTCACTCTGATGCAATAATAAATCCAATACTTCCACATGTATAAAAAGGATGATGGGATATCAGGGTAGGACAATATAATAAAAAGTATTGAAAAGCAGACTAAGGTATTCTTTAGTTTATTTGATAGTACATAAATGATGAAAAATTTTAAGAAATTATAATAAATTAAACATATATTAATTGTTTTTAATATAAGAGCACAAGAGCATGCTACATCTCTATATTTGGTTATCATTCCTCTATAATTTCAATGAGAAATTATAAATAATCCAAAACATAATATAAAAGAAAGACTGAATTATATTTAAATTTTTGCTCAACTGCAACCTGATAGTTTAGTGATGATCAGATTAAGTCCTGAAAAATCATAATATGAAGAGACATTCTTTAAAAATAATTTCTGCCATAATGCATATTTCTTTTTTAAGGGCATTTATCCTTTTCCCTAGTAACTCCCCTTTCTCCATAATATCTCTAAGAGAGTATAGGTTTTTTTTTCCTTATTAGTTCTTCTACCTAGTCTACCCTTGATAACAGACTAAAGTAATTTGAATAATTCCACCTAATTGCTCCAGGGAGATTCTTTGGGATTTGAAAGTCCATTAGGAAATAATCTGGATGTTTTGTGAAACTTTTAGATTGGTGGTAGGTGTTCACTCAAGTAGAATATACCCTCTCCTAGGTTCCTAAAGTAAAGAAGAAAAATTTTTAGTCCTTATGTTTGAGCCTGAATAACATCATATCTGTCCTCAAAGAGTTTAAATCTAGTACAGAGCACAGGACATGCATAAAAATAATTATAGTACACCTTAGCATATGATTTAGTATTTACTATATAATCTCAGAATCCAAAAGTTTAGATTAATACATAGAATTCTATCAAACATTTAAAGATCAACTAATTCTAATACTAATTAAATTATCTGGAAATAATAGGCAAAGAAGGGATCCTACCAAACTCCTTTTAGGAAAAAAAAAATATGATACTGATACCTAAAACAGGAAATAAAAATAGAGAAAGAAAATTATAGATCAATATCTTTAATTAATATGTATGCAAAAAATCCCAAATAAATTTTAGTTAAAAAGATCACAACAATTTATTACAAAGATAATACATTATGACCAAATGGAATTTGTGCCAGAAATGCAGGAATAGTTTAACAGAAGGAAAACTATTAACATGATTGATTTATATTAATAATATAAATGACGAAAATTATGTAATTATGCCAATAGAGGCAGAAAAAACTTTTGATAAAATACAAGTCATTTTTATTAGAAACATTTGAAAGCAATAGTAAAAATGGATTTTTCCTAAATTGATTTTTTAAAAGCATTGTTTAAATTCATCAGCAAGCATTACTTACAATGGGGATAAGCTAAAAACCTTCCTAGTAAGATCACTTCACATGTGAAACAAGGATGCCCCCTGTCACCAATATTTTTCAATATTGTATTGGAATTACTAGCAGTTGCAATAAGATAAGAAAAAAAAATAGAAGGAATCTGAATAGGGAAGGAAGTAGTAAAACTATCTCTTGCAGATGATATGATTATATACTTGGAAAATCCCAAAGACACAACTAAAATGTTAGTTGAAACAATTAGTAATTTTAGTGAAGTAGCAGGATAAAAAATAAACATATACAAATCATCAGTATCCCTATATATGAGAAACAAAATCCTGCAAGAAGAGACAGTAAGAGATACCACTTTTAAAACAACACTAGTATATATATATATATATGTGCATATATATTTATATATATGCACACATATATATATACATATACATATATACATATATATATATACATGAGATACGTAAGAATACACCTGCCAACATAAAGCCAGGAATTATATGAACAAAATTTTTTTTAAAAAATAAAATAATTTTATGGAAATAAAATCAGATTTAAATAATTTGAGAAATGTTAATTGTTCATGGGTAGACAAGCCCAATATAATAAAAATGACAATTTTACCTAATTAATAAATCCAATTAAATTACCCCCAAACTATTTACTGAATTAAAAAATAATAAAAATCATTTGCAAAAACAAAATGATCTAGAATATCAAAAGAATGAATGACAAAATGTAAATAAAAAGGTTTAGGAATACCAGTTCTTAAACTGTATTATAAGGCAGTAATTATCAAAACTATTTAGTACTGGCTAATAAATAGAAAATTAAAGACTAGAATGGAACAAAACAGACATAATTGACAACAACAAATAAATATAGTAACATTGTATCTGACAAGTGTAAAGACAAGTTCTTTGGAGAAGAATTCACCATTTGGCAAAAAAAAAAATTGTTGGGCAAACTAGAAAGCAATATGGCAGAAATTGGGCAGAAACCAATATTTACCAATATAAGGTTAAAAATGGATATATGACTTAGATATAAAAGGAAATAGAACAAAAAAAATTTGAAGAATATGTAACATTTTACTTATCCAAAATGGATAAGTGAATAATTTATGAATAAATAAATAAAATAGCAGAATAACATATAAAATGGATAATGCAAATTTTATTAAGTTTCAAAGTTTTAATACAAATTTTAAAAATGTAGTCAAATCAGTCAGAAAACAGAAAATTGATGGCAGAAAGGTGGTGGTGGAAGATTTTATACACAATTTTTGAGTTATGAAAAAATGTTCTAAATTATTTTTGATTAGAGAAATACACATTAAAAGTACCTTGAAATGTCATTTATATCTATCATATTGGCTGAAATGATTGAAAGGGAAAAGCAATAAATTTTGGAGAGAATTTGGAAGAATTGAGACACTAATTCATTGTTGATGAAAATGTGAACTGATCTAACCATTTTGGAGAACAATCTGGAATGATGCCCAAAGAGTTATTAAACTACCTATACCCTTTCATCCAGCAATACCATTAGCAGATCTGGTCCCAACAATTAGGGAAAAAAAAGGAAAAGAACCGATATATTTTAAAACATTATAGCATCTCTATTTTTATAGCAAAGAATTGGAAATTATGGGTATGTCCTTCAACTATGGAATGTTGAATAGATTGTGGTATATGATTATGATAGAATATTTCTGTGCTATAAGAAATGATGAACTTGCTATCTTAGAAAAACATGAATAGACTTGCATGAAATAATGAAGAGTAAAATGAGTAGAACCAAGAGTATATAGTATTTATACAGTAACAGCTTTTTAAGAACAACTTTTAGCAACTAAGTCATTTCAATAATTATAAATACCCAAAAGAACTATAAAGGACTTAAGAAGGAAGATGCTATCTGCATCCAGAGAAAGAAATAATAAGTAGAAGTATGTATAGAATGATTTTACATATATACATACATATTTTTGCCTCATGATAATTATCTCTATAGCAGGGAGGGGGAGAGAAGAAAAAAAGAAAAAAAAATTCATAATAACTTTATTACATATGTAAAAGGAATAACACATAGTAGGTATACATATACAGTTTTATGTGCAATCATTGTTTTTCTTTTTATTCTACTAGGTTATGGAAATTATTATTTTATTTCCTAAATTAAAAATAAATTTTTTTCTCTCCTGTATTCCATTTAAAAGTAGTTCCTTACGAAGCCCTATAAGGAAGGAAAAATCATTGGACAAAGACAGCCTTTTACAATTTTGAGACATCTCTCATGACTGGGAACTTTTTACATAATATCAAGCCTTAATTTGTCACTTTTTAAAATATTACTTTTCAACTTTTCACCCTCATTCAGTAAATTCCAGTTGCTCTCTATTATCTCAAAAATCAAATGTAACAAACAGGTCCAATTTAACATTTAAAATATTTTAAAATCTGGTCATTTCCCATAATTACAATTTTCTTACACTTTATACTCCTCCATGAACTCTATGAACTAGCTATCCTGGTCTGGCTATTTCTCATACCTAATAATCCATCTCCCCTCTCTGTGCCTGTGACTTGGCTTCCCTACTCACCTCTGCCTCCTAGTTTACTTGAATTTTTTCAAGACCTACTAGAAGTGCTGTTTTCATGTGCCTTCCCTTTCTACTTTCTGAAAGTATCCTCAAATTTTGCCTTATTTTTAAGCACTTAATAAATGTTTATTGTTGACTGGTTAATGAATATTAACTATTTTCACAACATTATAAATCTCTGCATTACTAGTAATCAAAGCCATGATTTTCTTTAACTGAATGCTGCCTTCTACTATGGTATTTCAAATAGACTGCTTCTCCCCTCCCCCCCTCTTTTTTTGGTGACTCTTAAAAATCATATCAATGATCTAGGGCCTCTCTAATCAGTTTGTCTCTCAGTGAAATATAAGTTAGACTTCAAATCATATCATTTCTGCAATGAAAGGGACCACAGATACCTAAGGCAATGATCTCATGATAACTCCAGAAGATAATTATAGCTTTGTCCTGGCAAGATTATTTGCAATCACAGAATCCCAAAATGAACAGTCCAGAGCTTCAGGCTTTTTAGTCGTAAATGGATTTGTTTTATATAGCTCTATCTATCAAACATGCCTCCTCAGGCTCTGTCTTTTCCATCTTACTACCAGATTTGCTCATGTAACTTTACACTGTATATGCAAACTTTTCTATTGAAAATGAAGGCATCACTGTTAAGAAAGAATATCATACTAATGAGGAATTATGTTTGATCAAGGCATCAGAAAACTTTGGCTTTTAGCTAATTGTGTCCTTTGGTTAACTGCTGGGAATAACCAAATTGATAAGTGCTGAAATATGTAATATTAAGAATGGGGACTTACATAGTACTCTGGATTTATGGTAGTCATCTTCTAGGGGGAAATAAAGTTAAGCACAGGGATAATTCAAAAACTAATAATAAAGTGATAATTCATATTTAGTATTTTGAAGTCAGCAAAACTCATCACACAACAAATGTGTGGAGTAGATAGGACAGTTATTATTAAACTTATAGATGAAAAAACTGAGTCAGTCTCTTAGTTCCAAGTCCGCTTTCCTTTCTACCACATCAGATGCCTTTATTATTAAACTTAAGATACTTTCTCTTACAGTCATAAATCCAAGTTTCTTCCCTTCTACTTTTTAATATCAGATCCTAATGTACTCATTACTCTTTAAAAGCTTGATTCTAATTTCTCAGGCTCTTCAACTCTGATAAAAATTCTGAAGTTGAACAGTCTCTCATTGACTTACAGATGTAACATCCCAAATAAGCTTTTCCTTCTCACATACAAATGACTGAACATTTTGCCACCTGCCAGGCCACTGATCATCCCTCCCCTTCTGTTCACCAAACTGTATGCATGATCATAGATCTCACCAACAGATCCTGTAGTGATTTATACCTTGAAAAATTCAATCTATTATTCTCCAGAAACAAGATTAGCATGAATAGTCAGAGAAGTGTGCTTTCATCAAGGAATCTCTTTTAAAAATTTAGACTGTATACAAAGATGATTTTAGCTTAAAATAAAAAAAAAAAATTAACAGCTTACATAGTTGATACTTTGTTGGGACCTTGATTACATCAATGCAGATAGTTCCTTTACTGATATATAGATTCTTAATAGATTTCTATTTTTCCAAGCTTTCTTGTGAATCTAATACATTTTGTGCTATCAGTTGAACTATTGTTGTTACATATAAAAGGAGTATTATCAGGGCAGCTAGGTGGCACAGTGGATAGAGTACCAGCCCTGAAGTCAGGAGGACCTCAGTTCAAATCTGGTTTCAAACACTTAACACTCTCTAGCTGTGTGAACCTAGACAAGCCACTTAACCCCAGGGGGAAAAAAAAAAAAGAGGAGTAATATCTTAATTATCCAATGCAAGTTTTGTTATTTGGCTATTTAGTCATGTCCAATCTTTTGTGACCTAATAGACCATATTATGCTAAAGCCTGTCCAAATTCACGTATTTTTCCGTGATATTATTTATCCTTCTCATCTTCTGTCATCTTTGCTTTTTGCTTTCAATCTTTCCCAACATAAAGGCCCTTTCCAATGAGGCTCATCTTTTCATTATATGGTCAGAGTATTTAAGCTTTGGCTTCAGTATTTGACCTTCCAGATAATAGTCTGAATTAACTTATATAGTTAATATGATTTTACCTCCTTGATGGCCAAGGGATTCTCAAAAGTCTTCTTCAGCACCACAATACAAAAGCATTGATTTTGCCACTCAGCTTTCCTTATAGTTCAACTCTCATAGCTGTACATTGCTACTGAAAAAATCCATAGCTTTAACTACATGGACCTTTGTTAGCAAGGTGATATTTCTTCCTTTTAGTATATTGTCCAGATTTGCCATAGCTTTCCTTTCAAGGAACAAGCACCCTTTGATTTCATGGCTGCAATTGCCTTGATTCTTTGAATTCAAGAATAGAAAATCAGACATTGCTTTGATTTCTTCCCCTTCTATTTGTCAGGAAGTGAAAGCACCAGTAGTTATGATCTTAGTTATTGTGGATGTTATTGCTGTTTTTCACATTAAGCTTCAAGCCAACTTTTATATTCTCCTCTTTTGCCTTCATCAAAAGGCTTTTTGATTCTTCTTCATTTTCTGCCATCATAATAGTATTCTCTGCATATTTGAAATTGTTGATATTCTTCCTGCAATTTTAATACCAACTTTTGATTCATCGAGGCTGATATTTCACAAGATGTACTCTGTATATAAATAAGGTGACAATATGCAGCCTTGTTATTTTCTTTTTCCAATCTTAAATCAATCACTACTCCCTCTATACATGAGATTAAACCTGCAACAATAGATACATAATTTTTTCATTGAGCTATACTTGAAGTCTTCCTTTTCTTCCTGATGGAATCTGCTCACAATGTGCTGCCATGGCCTTCAAGGACCCAGTGACATTTCCATATCATGATGAGGTATCTATTTGGGACATGGCAGCACCAATATTGTAGGACAAGGAAAACTGATGAGCCTGCTACTTTAATAGGGGAATTTTTAACATCCCTCCTCAAAGTTTTGCAACTCAAAAATTTTTAAAACTATAATTCATCCTTCTATTGCCTTCAATATAATTTCCAAACATTATGTATTCCATACAAAAATCCTTTGCTTCTCTTTCCAACATCTTCTGTTTTCATTGTTTCATATTCACTTCCTTTTGCTATTTATTATGTTTCTACCAACCAATGCACAAATAAATACCAGTATATAATTAGCAAATAAAAATCAGTTTTTCATAATAATGGAAACTACTCATAGCATTTTAAGTTACAAAGTTAACAAGCTGCTAATGCTGTCTAATCCCCTCGGCCTTTCTGAACCTAGAGCTTTCCTCTTGACATTAGTGTTGTCCTTGGAGAAAGAAATGACCCCCATGTTTTTGTCCTCAAGATGTAGTGCCAAGAGATTTACCAGTAAAGAAAACTTAGAACCTTAAGCAGTAGACTCAATGTTAATAATCTTATTATTCAGCAAAAACTAATTCAGATGACATTAAACATAAATGGCAATAATATTAAAATTTATGATGTGCTTTGTGTTCTCCCTCCTCTTAGGGTGGAGCTATAATATATCTTTTATATAAGAATCCAAAAAATCTGGAATGGAGAGGTATATGAGACCTTGGGTATAATAAAATAAAAAACCAGATGAAATCTTGTTCATTTAGCCTATCTTCTTCATTTTATAGAGGAGGAAATATGGTCCAGAAAAATTAAGTGTTTTACCATAGTCACACAAGTAGTAACAAAGCTAGAATTCAAATGTAAGTCTTCTGGCTCCTTATCTAGGATTCTAGATCATGGCATAATGAGAAAAATATTGAATTTGGTTACAAGAAACAAGTGAGTTCAAGTTCAGGTTTTAAAATTTTCTAAGCTTGTGACTTAACTTCTTTGAGACTCACTTTCCTTATCTATAAAATCAGGGTAGGGGGAGACTGAAGGGGAAAAATAATAGCAGCAACCTCTTGATTGTTAGTAAGATCAATAAATAGTATATTGAAATGAAAATGAACCAGTGCAACATAAATTTCAGATATTGTTGTTCTACTAAATCATAGGTTTTACTTTCCCTTGAACTTGAGAGGTTAGTAGAATAAATATTATTTTCTCCATTTTACAGAAAACAAAACTGAGCCTTAGACAATTAAAAGAACTTTCCCTTGTTTATACAGCATAAGCACCAGAGCCAAATATGAACTCTAAGATCTTTTGAATGTAGGTTCTTTATTATTGTAAAGCTAGTAACTGTTGATTACTGTGGAACTATATGGTGCTACAAAAACCAATCATTTGCAACAAGACTGACTAAAGCAATCCTATGAGGGTACAAAGAGATTTTTCAACACTTCGATGATGCAGGGAAATCAGTGACTAGAATTTGTTTTAAACCATCATTTCAATGTCTTTGGACTAAATAAAAAGTAAAAGTCAAAGGAAAAAGCTTTTTTCTCTTTCCCTCCCCATCAACTCTTCCTTTCCCTAAGGTTTGATACATTTCCTTTCAGATAACACTGATCTATTTGCCATTCTTCCAGTCACCAATTTTGAATGCCAGGTTAAGTTTGGATTTCAGTTATTAGACAATAGTGAGCCATTGAAAAGTTAGAAATTTATTCAGGAGGCGGCAAGCTCAAAGAATTGTTTTTGAAAGTCTTTTGGCTAGGATAGATTGAACTAAGAAACAGCTTGAAACCTTGAAACTGGTTAGGAAATATTACATTATTCGAGATGTGTAATAACAGTACCAGAAATGAAGTGACAGAGGAGAGCTGGAAAGCTCTTGATGAATGATAAAATATTTGGACAGGGGGAGAGTATAAGCATATCAAAGAGGAAGGGAAAGCCATTTTTTGTATGGGATTATATAATTCACATAGTATTTTTTTTTTAAATTGGTTTATTGCTTTTCAAGAATCAAGCACAAAGGTCAACCAGAAATGAAATAAAACATTATAAAGCTATGCTTTTAAAGAATATATATTTGATACTTTTTCAGCTGATTTCCTGACTTCAAACTTTAATCAATATCTCACTCACTTTATCCACACTCAATGAATTCTCTTCATTTCCTGAGAGCATAGAGATTGTGTAGCTGGGATTTATAGATGAGGGTGGGGAAGAGTGATGGGAAGCAAGAAACTGTTGAATGACTCAGACTCAACCTGCCAAAAGTAAGTAAAATTATTACCATTTCAAGAGGGTTGAATCAAATAAATGGTTTTGCATACAGGAATGGAAAACTGGGCTCATAGTTCATCAGTAATTGCATCTTGGATAAAAAGGAAGTTTTATTATTTGGTCTTTAACTACAGCCTACTTTAAGCCAAGATGGGTCTTTTTGGTGAATTTCTATATTATGCATACAATAAGCTCCATTGTGACGCACAGCTGAGTCAATGTGTGGATTCACAATTAGGTAGCTGAGTGGTGAGGGAGAAACCTGTGTCATTAGGCTCTAAACTTGGACTATATTTACAAAGTATGTCTTTAAAATAATTCCTTTGTAGTAGGATATTTAGGAAATTGGAGTTTCTCTTTTACTTTTAGTTCTATTGCAGTTTGTTCCAAATTTCAAACAAATCTAGGACATTTCACTGAAATGACTCATCTTCCTTTTTACCTTCTATTAGTCACCCGATGGTGTATATACTTGCTTTACCGGATGACAAAGCTAGAGCTAGCTATGTTTGAAATTCCCAATTTAATCAATATCTATTAGTGTGATGCTGAAGATAGGATCATGAACATTTTACCATGGAATTTTTAGGTTGATTTTAGAACTTTGGTAGCTAATTCCAAATGTGTGCTATTAGCAGCAAGTTCTATGTCTTCCAAAACTGTATCCTGTTCACCAGATGGGATCAAATGACTGACCTCAGGGAGTCCATCAGGCAGTGTTTTACCAGTTGTTTCTATGTTAAACTTGGGTTTCTTCAACTAATTCTCATTGGATAAGGTACCTAGACTCATTACCATCCCAGGCATCTTCCTCAGGATGTGCTGCTGTTTGATAATGCCCTTCCTAAAATGTGGCACTCAGAAGTGAACTCATTATTTTAGATATGGTCTAACCAGGGTAAAATATAGTAAAAAAGTGTAACTTTTTTTTTCCCTTCTGGACACTAGGCCAGTATAAATTCCACCATGATTGAATTAGTTTTTATTTGGTTGTCATTGTTGACTCATACTGTCCTTACAATTCTGCATGTTGAAAGTAGAACATTGATATTTCATTTTGGTCACTCAATCAGTCCCAAATCCTGCTGACTGTATAATCCATCTAGCCCCAAAGATTTTTTTAAACATTACTTTATTTTCCTTTTTGCTGAGGCAATTGAGGTTAAGTGACTTGCCCAGGGTCACACAGCTAGGGAATGTTAAGTGTCTGAGATCAGATTTGAACTCAGGTCCTCCTGACTTCAGGGCTGGTGCTCTATCCACTGCACCACCTAGCTGCCTGTGTATACACATTGTATTCAGATACAATTAGTTCTTTCTCTGGTTATAGACAGCATTTTTCATCATAAGTCCTTTAGAGTAGATTTGTATCATTGCATTGTTGAGAACAGCAAAATCATTCACAGTGATCCTACAACTTTGCTATTACTATGTACATAGTACATTTCATTTTGCTAGACTTTTTAGGCTTTTCTGAAAGCATCTTGCTCATCATTTCTTTTTTGTTGTTGTTGGTTTTTGTTTGTTTGTTTGTTTGTTTGTTTTTGCTGAGGCAATTGAGGTTAAGTGACTTGCCCAGGTCACACAGGTAGGGAATGTTAAGTGTCTGAGACCAGATTTGAATTCAGGTCCTCCTGACTTCAGGGCTGGTGCTCTATCCACTGCACCACCTAGCTGCCCCCTGCTCATCATTTCTAATAGAAAAGTTCTTTAATATACTTTCATAATCCCATGCCACAATTTATTCAGTCATTCCTCAATTGATAGGCATCCCCTCAATTTCCAATTCTTTACCCTGAGAAAAGAACTGCTATAAATATTTTTATACATATAGGTTCTTTTTTTTTTTTAAATCTCTTTTGGGATTCATACCTAGTAGTGATATTGTTAGGTCAAAGAATATGCATGATTTTATAACACTTTGGACAAAGATCATATTTTTGATCATTTATAAACTGAGGAATGACTCTTTTTTAGTATATAAATTTGACTCAGTTCCCTATACATTTGAGAAGTGAAGCCTTCATCAGAAAAACTTGCTTTAAAATTCTCTTCATAATTACTATTGTTAACTGTATTTCCCCTATCCTATTCTCCCATTTCACCCTATCTCTCCTCAAAAGTGTTTTTACTTCTGTCTTCCAATGTGTCCACTCTTCTATCCGCCTTTTCTCATCCCCTTCCCCTCCTACTTTCCTTCAGGTAAAATAGAGTTCTGTATCTATATTAAATAAGTATGTTTATTTCCTCCTTGAGTCAATTGTGATGAGAGTAAAGTTTACTCACTCTGCTTTCCCCACCCCTTCCTCTTCCCCTTCATTGTAAAAGCTTTTTTCCTTACCTCTTTTATGTCATATATTTTACACTACTCCACCTCTTCCTTTCGCTTTCTCCCAGTACATTCCTCTCTCAGGCCTTGATTTTAATTTATATTTTAGATACTAACCCTTCATTTTCAGCTCACACTGTCCTTTTTGTATATATACTCCTTCTAACTGCCATAATAATGAGAAAGATCATATGAACTAAAAGTATCATTTTACCATGTAGGAATATAAAAAGATAAACCTTTTTAAGTGCCTTATGATTTCCCATTCCTGATAGTCTCCTTATACTTCTCCTGAATCTTGTATCTGAAAATCAGATTTTTTATTCACTTCTGGTCTTTTCATCACAAATGCTTGAAAATCCTCTAATTCATGAATATCTATCTTTACCCCCTAAGGATTATACTCAATTTTGCTGGAGAGTTGATTCTTGAATGTAATCCTAGCCCCATTGCTCTAAAATATCATAGTCCATGTCCTCCAATCCTTTAATTTGGAAGCTACTGAATCTTATTTTATCCTGACTGTGGCTATACCATAACTGAATTGTTTCATTGTGTATTCCTGTGTTACTTTTCCTTGATCTGAGAGTTACAGAATCTAGCTATAATATTCCTGGAAATTTCCTTTCAAATCTCTTTCAGGAGGTATTTGGTGGATTCTTTCAATACCTATTTTGCCCTGTAATTCTAGAATAGCAGGAAAGTTTTCCTAGATAATTTCTTGAAAGATGATGTTCAGGCTTTTTTTTTTTTTTTTATCATGGCTTTCAAGTAGACCAATGATTTAAAAAATATATATTTTTATTTATCAAGTCTGGTGTTTTTCCAATGAGATATTTCATTTTTTTTCATTCTTTTACATTTGTTTTATTGTATCTTGATTTCTCATAAAATCAGTAGCTTCTGTTTGCTCAATTCTAATTTTTAAGGAATTATTTTCCTCAGTGAGCTTTTGTATTTCCTTTCCCATTTGGCCAATCTTGCTTTTTAAAGCACTTTTCTCCACATTAACATTTTGTATTTTTTTTTTTTTGCATCACTCATTTCTTTTTCCAATTTTTCCTCTGCTTCTCTTACTTGATTTTCAAAATCTCTTTTGAGCTCTTTCAAAGCCTGAGGCCAGTTCTTATTTTTCTTGGAGATGCTAGATATAAGAGCTTTGACTTTCTTATCATCTTCTGAGTGTGTATTTTGATCTTCTTTGTCACCATAGTAGCTGTCTATGGTCACAATAATTTTCTGTTGTTTACTCATTTCCCCAGCCTATTACTTGGCTTTTCACTTTTTGTTAAACTAGGGCTCTGTTTCCAGAGTGGATGGTGCAATGTGCCAAATTTAAGGGATTTTGGGCAGGTGTTTTCAGAAATCCTTCTAGGAACCTGTACTGTGAGCCAGCACATAATAATGCCACCCAAGTCTAAGTATGGAAGTCCTATCTCAGTGCCAGCAAAAAAGCCTTTGCAATCTCCTTCTGATTAACCACCCATCTGTGAGCTGAGATCTCAGGAAGCCATCACTGCCATTGTCATTGCCACAGTCACTGCTTCTGTCAGTGCTGCTGCTGCAGCCTCTGTTTATTCAGTGGCTCCCAAAATCTGATCCTAGGCTGGGTTTCTTCTCATACCCTAGTATATCAAATCTTTCTTACTGAGTTGTTCTTGACCTCTGGGCTGAAAGGTCTGGAGATTACTGCTACTGCTAATGCTTTAGAGATCCCATGGTCTGGGTTGTGCTGGTAAGTCCTGAGTTGAGATTATACACCCAGAACCACTCCAATGCAATTTTTAGCATTTATCATGTGCCAAACATTATGCTAGATAACCAAGACAGAAAGGCAAAAAAAAAAAAAAAAAAAAAAAAAAAAAACTTTAATATTTTATACAAAGGAGATTAACATGCACATATGTAGAAATTAAAACTAATTAAAACTATTAGTACTATTATTTTGTAGTCATTTCTTTTTAATAATGATAAAATATTTTTTTTTCAAATTCCCAGGAAACTGGAATCTCATCTTATAGAACAGCTCCAATAAATAATAACTAAGCAATCCAGGAGACATTGAAGAGGAGCATTTCAGACCTCAAGTCATCTTGAACAGTGATGAATTATATGACTTGCATCAAACAAGCTATTTTATTTTGGCATTTTCACCTCAAGTGGTCTTGTCTCATTAGACTTTCTGAATGTGCCTGACCTGTACCCAACTGTCATTGCTCAAAAAAGCACTAAGGTAATGAATGCTTTGGGCTTTTTGCTTGTTTTTTTCCTAACTGGGTTTATAAAAAAAGACCTACATCTCTGATATTTCTGAGGACTCTTTAGAAGACAGGAACATTAGAGCAATTGATGGTAGCCTGTGAAGCCCAGGACCACTTTTGTTTAGCCAGATGATGCTGAGTGCCTTTTCAAGCACAACTATCATTGCCAAAGCATGCCTCCTCCTCTGGATCTAGAAGACAAAAATGCTTAATTAGCAGGTCTATGAAACAGTTCCCTTAATCATGGTGATTCACAGGTTGCATTAAAATTAACAGTAGCTTGTGCAATTGCAGATCTTTCTAAAGTACACAGCTGCAACTTACAAAAAAAGAGTTTAAAATTGCAAATCAAAAGACCGGAAGTAGAAATCTTGAGAAGTCATTGAGCATATTCTTGGTCTTTATTTCTCCAGTTTCTAACATCTCCCTCATTGCATTGCTCTAGTGGGTGTAACAGTTCTTTTTGATCCTTTGCCTTATGTGAGTTTTGCAGCTG
The DNA here is from genome assembly GCA_023553655.1 of Myrmecobius fasciatus. Classification (NCBI taxonomy): domain Eukaryota; kingdom Metazoa; phylum Chordata; class Mammalia; order Dasyuromorphia; family Myrmecobiidae; genus Myrmecobius; species Myrmecobius fasciatus. The sequence continues at coordinate 38,931 of JAJPUD010004459.1, forward strand.
TTCTGCTGTCTTTTCCCTGAGTCCTAAAATCTGATAAGTGAAATTTTGGAAGCTCCCTGGCTCATTTAGCTCTCAAGAGTGCATAGTCTCCTTTCTTCAAACTATCTTCATCATCTAAGAAAAGAAGAACTTGGCATAATGGAAAGTGTGCTGGATTTTTAATCAGAGGATTTGGTTTGGCTTTACAATTCTATTATTTCTTGGGTGATCTTTGGTAGGTATTTTAACCACTGATAGCCTGTGTTTCATCATTCTGTAAATGCAGAATTTGAATTAGATCATATCTATATTCTCTTACAACATCATATCATCTGAAAAGATCCCCACAGTTTAATGTTCTCCATGAATGTCATCATAGCATAAGTGTTAAAGCTGAGACAACTTTCAAAAGCATAGTAATTCCAATTATTACATTTAGAAATAAGAACAAATGCAAATTATTATGCACGAGATAGTTTTGATAGTAGTCTGCTGAAATATAATTTCTTTCTTTCTTATTTTCTTCCTTTTTACCTTCTTTATGTTCATCCTTCCTTTCTTTCTTTCCTCCCTCTCTCCCTCCCTCCCTTCCTTCCTTTCTTCCTTGTCTCTTTTCCTTCCTCCCTTTTCTTTTCTTTCTTCCTTTCTTTCTTCTTTCTGTCTTTTCCCCCTTATTTCTTTCTTTGTCTCTCTTCCCTTTCTTCCTAGAGTCCTTTCTTTTTCTTTTTATTCCCTCCTTTTTATTTTTTTTTTTTTTTTTTTGGTGTGGAAGCTAAGATTTTATTGGTTAAGGGCAAAGGTGTCATATTCCCTGCTCATAGACAGCAAACTTGCAAAGGAGTACACCTAGAACTAGATTAAAATATTGGGAATGGCTAACAAAATAAATAAAAAAATATAACAGATAATGTGAATATATGGTTTTCTAAACTGATATACTCTGATGAAAAATCCTGTTATATTTTATTTTGATAGTACTCGAAACTCTAAATGACAAATCTTTATGCACTAGTGAGCAAAACACTGAACACCAAGATAGAAAAACTCAAGTTCAACTCTAACCTCAAACTCATACCAGCTGCATGACCCTGGCAAGTAACTTAAATTCTAAGGCTTCAATTTCTTCTTCTCTAAAATAAGGGGAACAGTGGACTTGATAATTTCTAAGGTCCTCTCCAGATTTAAACTGATCATGATGTAATGCAGATCAGAAATTCTTCTGTGAATTGAATCATAGTGAATTACCTGCAACCCTGAGAAGATAAGTAACTTGTTCATGTTAACAACTTTTATGTGTCACAAACACAAATCATCCTAACACCAAGATGCTGGCCCTTTCTCTATTCCTACATGTATCTTGGTTTATATATGTGTGGGATGGATGCTAGACCCCCTTACCTAAAGTGATTACTAAGAGGCATCTTCAGATACAAACAGGCAGCATTTATTTGGTCCTTGCAAGGAGAGATCCAAGTACACCAGCTGAACAGACCCAGAGTATTTTGGCTCTCATCTCCCAGCTTGTCCCTGGCCTAGAGAGCTGGAAATAGTGAATTTGGTTAAATAACAAAAGACTCAGTCCAAGAACTGAGTTTATTGGATAGAGTGAAAGGGAAGTAACTGTTAATCAGTGGTCAGCAATGCTGTCTACTTCCTGTGGGTCCTAATTTCCTGAATCTTAGACCTAGGGTCTGACCTTTTCTGCCCTACAGACTCCTGAGAATAGAGAGCACATGACTTCCTGAAACTTTGGCCTAGGGTCTAAACCACTCCATCTCATAGTCTTTTTGAAAAATCTTCACATGGTCCCATTGTAATGCTAGAGAAACTGAGCCAAGACAGAGATTAGATTTTTGATATTTTAATAGAGGAGAATTTGGACTAGCCAAAACTAGCCAGCTGAATGAGATTCTCGTCTCAAAGTTTCCATCAGCAAGCAATTAATTCCAGAGACTTTTATAGGGCTTCCGCTATCAGGGAAACAAAGGCAAAAGGGGGCAGAACACTGGGTGAGTGGACAAGCCATAATTTCAGGAAAAGATCATAATTCAGTTCTGGACAGGTTGGGGGTCAAGAAGGAAGTCGAGGGCAAGAAACAGGAGAATGAGGCAAATGATAGTGAGCACTACCCAGGCATTTGAGATAAGCCATGTGGAGTTTTATGACTCACTGGAATATGAGAGTTTAATGGAGTAAGGAAAAGGGGATGGGGTGGGGTGGCCATAATATTTTATTCAGGGTATAACATAATTCAGGGGAACTAAGGTATTACAATTCAATAAAACTGAGGCAGAGAAACTGAGATATTACAATTCAGGGGAATGGAGGCAGGGAAACTGAGGCATTACACCATTCTTATATAAATATATTTTTTTTTTTGCTCATCATTAATGATAAGCAAAAAGAAGACATTTGTAATTCAGAGTTATATAGCTAAACCTAGGACAGAAGTCAAACACACAAATCATGCCTGAACCAGATTGAAATGTAATTGAGAAATATTTAGCAAAGTTAATAAAAATACAATAAAATACTGATAACGTTACTATTTAGTTTTCTAAATCAAGATGTGACTTGTAGTACCATTTCTATTTGAGTTTGATACCTTTGATTTGGGATATGCATGGTATGTATAAGAAAGTTATCTAAATTTTCAGGTAAAGCACTTCAAGACTCAGTGCATAGAGTTCTGGGCCCGGAGTCAAGAAGGCTTACTTTCCTGAGTTCAAATCTGGCCTCAGACTTTTATTAGTTAGGTGACTTTGGGCAGGTCACAACTCTGCTTGTCTCAGTTTCCTCATCTGTAAAATAAGTTGGAGAAGAAAATTCAAGCATCTTTGCCAAGAAAGCCCCAAATGAAATACATGACTGAAAAAGAAGTGAACTCCTTGTCTACAATAATAAAATTTTCAATTATATCTTTGGCATGAATAGATGAGATCCACAAGGAAAATAATTTCTTTTTCTGTCTAATCAAATTTCACTTAGGATCTCCTTAAAAATGATCACAACACCCCCCCCCCCCGCCAAGTTGCTGTGTCTTCTTTAATTATCACAGCATCATTCTTTTGTTAGCAGATTTATTACTTTGTTCATATAGGTAAGTGGCTATTTAAATTTTTTATATACCTAAAGGCTCTACATTTATGTGAATTATTATTATTGTAATAGAATCACAGAGCTGAGAGTGATCTTAGAGGGCATGTCTAGTCTACTACTTAAATGTGGGTTATTATAACTATTGAATATAATGGGTTTAGAGTTAAAGGCACCTAGCAAATGATTTAGACAAACCCTCTTATATAAAAGAATAGACTAGACTCATAAGAAGTCTAGTAAAGATTAGACAAGTAAGATGCCTTGCCCAAGATCTCATAGATAGTAAAGTATAGTGGTGGGCCTGAGACCCATGTCTTTGTGCTGCAAACCCACTGCTCATATTACTATACCATGCTTCATAAATAAGAAAAGAGAGTGAAGTGATATGGGGGATAGAGCATTGAACTTGAAATCCAGAAGATCTGAGTTCAGTTTTGACCTCAGAAACTTATTAGCTGTATGATTCTGGGCAAATCACCTAACTTCTATTTGCCCATTTCTTATCTGCAAAAATAGTATCTACTTCTCAGAGTTGTAAGAATAATATGAGAATATTTTTTAAATGTTTAACAAAGAGATTGGTATGTTTTGTTATTGTTGAGAAGAAAATGGCAAACCTCTCAGAATTTTGGTCAGGAAAATATCACAGGTAGGATGGTCCATGATGTGAAAAATAGAGGGCATCTGTTTGGTTTCCACAGTTGTGAAGGTTGAATTGGAGAACTGGGAATTGAATTGGAAGGTTGAAACCCACAGGGACATTGGAGGGTGGTCCGGGATGGAAGTTATCTCCCCCAAAAGAATATAAGATGTAAACTCCTTAGGGGCAGGGACTGGGTTTTGTAATCCGGAGTGGTGGCTTGAGATTTGAAAAGAATTTTTTGTTCTTTGACTCTAGTTTTCCACTGTTATCTTCCCCTTCTAGAATGGAAGCTCCTGGAAGGTAGAAACTTAATTAAGTGAGAAACATCCTGCCCAGTTAAGCATTTGATAGCCTCAGGCTTTCTTACCTTGCAATTTTGGAAATTAAATTTTAGAAACCCCAGTCAATGGAGAAAAAAGTCAGGAGGTCAGGGAGGGGAGCTCACATTAGAAAATAAAAAGGGACTGTCCCTTGCAATTTGTGTGTGTCTCTCTCTTAAACCACACTTTGTGTGTCAGAGACTAAGCACCCTTTCTCATGAGAAAGAAATAAACTTTTTCCTATACTCATATTCAAAGTCCTGATTATAGTCCCTAGGGTCCCACCCAGTTGGGTCACAAAGAATCAGATAAAACTTAAAAGCTGAACCATAAAACATCTTACTACATAGTAGGTGCCTAATAAAAACTTATTCAAATTAAATTAAACTTTAAGTTTAAATTTAACTTGATTAAGATTATATAGATGTAAATTATGACATCCACTCTCTCAGAGGACTCAGAAATGCAAATGCAAAAGGTGAAAGTGCAGATGAGCAGGCTATAACACATATCAGTGGTCAATTATATGAAAGAAATGTTATAAAATACTTAGCCTGAGATTCAAGCCAGTTATTTGAGTAAAACTTTCCTCATTAGTGGATAGTATAAGCTTCTTCATGCCTGTTGTGAGGGATTACATTCATGAAAATTTGTGAGAGGAGAGATAATAGTTTTCTGGCTGCCACTTTTGAGAGAACACTGATGTAATTTCAGGCTTTCTTCAGGGAGAAATCCTTGAAGGAAGAGAGTCTCTGGGGAAAAAAAAAATCATATATTGACGATCTGGTGCTTCAAATATGTTGCTATTTCTAACTAAAGACTTCAGGGAATTTTCTGTCTGAAAGGAAAGGAGACTCTCTTGGTTAAACGGATATATGTCCCTCCCAATGCTCATTTGTGCTGTTTATTGTCTAGCATATTCTAATCTTTATAACATTTCTGATTTGTTTGCTAATGGCTTAAATTAAAGGGGTTACTCCCTGTTCACTAGAAGAGATGATGGTTCTTCTGAGAAATTCTTTCTCTGTTAGAAAATAATGTCTTGGAGACTGTTTTGAACCCCAAAATGTTTTCTCTGGATTAACAGTATTTAGGGTGATACATATTTAAATATGATTCTAATATTTGGTGGGAAGAGAGGTTATACTTTTCAGATATGGCTTGGAGAATGCTTTCCCTTTTAAGAGATTATGATGAGGAAAAATTCTTGAACCTAAAAATTATTTCTTCTAGACTAGTGTGTAGAATGGATATTGTGGTTTCTCAGAGACTATCTGCTAAAGTATGTAAAGCCCCAGCCTCAAGGCCTGAGTTTCAATTTCCTAGAAAGCCTTAGGCCTCAGTCTCAAGGTCTAAGTTTCCGTTTCTTAGAAATCATCTAACTTTAGAATAAAGAAAAAAAAAATTTTTTTGCTTGCATTACCTCATTTTTAGTCAACTCATAATTACTCTACCTACAATATAGGGGAAAGTAACTGCAAGAGCCAATCAAGACAAAAGCTTTGAATAAGGGGGTGTGGAGGGAGGAGTTGGGCAGTGCTTGTCTATTTAACCTGTTTCTCATTCTTGACTGTCCAGGAGGGGGGACTGCCCACCTCTCATGAGATTCTAATAAACCTTTTACCTTCACTTTGAGAAGTCTCAGAGTAGTCAATTTTGGTTAGGGTCTCTGTACCCCACACACTAGCAATATTATAGATGTTATTTCAATCTGGTATTTCCTTTCTAAGTAAAGCAGGTGAATCTGTGATCTAATCACCTGCTCCCTTCAAGGCTCTCCCTTAGAGAAGAGCTAGCAAAAAAGACTCTAGAGATACTTATGCATATTTCTTTCTGAACCACATCTTGGCAAAACCATATAGATACACTTAATCTACATAGACAACAAATAATATTACAAAAATATTTTAGGGTATGTATGATCAAAAATTTAAATGGAGTAGTGATTTAGAATACATTAGAACATAAGATACTTGAATGCAGGAACTAGTTCTTTTATATTTGGATCTCCAGAACCTGCCACATAGTAGATTTTTCATAAATGCATCTTGATTGACCACTTGATTTATATAGGGAGGATAAGGAAAGATAATCAACTATAAACTGATATTCACAAAATATTAATTAGCTAGAAAAAGGATTGTAACATATTGGGCCAGTCCTTCATGAAGTATTTATAGAAAGATGCAGGAAAAGCATACAGGAGAAGAAAGCACAAAAAGGTTGTTTCCTTTGCCAAGAGAAGAAATCTCCATACTGATTAGTCCACTGATTGATCTAAGTATCAAAGAAAGATTATGTCTGCTATAGTGATATTATTATGGGTTTGACTCTAGCTGCTCATTTTCCTTTCCTCAATATTGTTGAAATTACATTCATCTTAAACTAATCCCAAAATTGCACTCTAATAACAATTTGAATGGAAGATTTAATCATAAATATTGATTCTCCCTCAAATATCCTAACTACTCAGAAGTGCTTACTTTCTATGAATTACTGCTCTTTCCTACCCCAGTCACACACAAAGATAGTCATACTCTTGATCTTGCCATCATTAACAAATGCATTACCTCCACATTCCTGAATTGTGAATTCCCCTTATCGTATCATCTTGTTAATTTTTCAACCATCCTTTTGTCTTCTCAGATATAATCCTATTCTTTATATGCCAAAATCATCATATTTTGATCCTTCAATTTTCTCTCAGGCCATCTCTCTTATGGGGTGATTTCATCAGTTCCCATGGATTTAATTAGTATTTCTATGCTGATGATTCTCAAATTCATCTTTCCTGACCATATCTGCTGGCCACCAATATCAAATCTCTAACTACCATTCAAACATCTCTAATTGGATATATAATAGGCATGTTAAAAATCAATATATCCAAAACAAGGCTCATTATCTTTCCTCTATGCCCTTCATCCCTCCTATTTTCTCTGTTACTATATAGGACAACAAATCTTCCCAGTCCCTCTGTCTTAACCTAGGAGTCATCTTGAATACTTCATTATCCCTTATCCCCTATATCCAAGCTGTGGCTAAGGGTAGTCAATACTTCTTTTGCAACATCTCCCTAATATTCTCTCTTCTCTCCTCTGACACCCATCACTCTTTTGCAGATTCTCATCCCTTTATAATTTGATTATTGGAATAGCATGCTGGTCAGTCTGCTCAATTCAGTTCTCTTCACCCTCTAATCCATCTTCCATTCAGGCATTAATGTATTAGTTAGTTAGACTTAAAATACAGGTCCTATCATATCACCCCCTACTAAATAAAAAACAAAGGCTCCCTATTGTCTCCAATATGAAATACAAAAATCCTTCACTTAGCAGTCAAAGCCCTTCATAGCCTAACTCCCGTCTATCTTTCTAGTCTTCTTACATTTTACTCCTCTATATGAATTCTTCAATCTAGTGACACTGGGCTCCTGGTTTATTGTTGCACCAACAAGACATTGCATCTCTGGGGTCCCAGAATTTTCTCTCGCTATACTCCATGTCTTCAATGCTCTTCCTCCTCCACTCTGACTACTGATTTCCTTGGATTCTTTAAGGCTCAACTAAAATCCCTTCTACAGGAAGAGTTTCCTAACCTAAATTAATTCCACTTCTTTCCTTCTTTTAATTATTTCCTATTTATAGCTTCGTTTGCATATATTTGTTGGCATGCTTTTTTCTCATTGAGTTATAAGCTCCTTGAGAGCAGGGACTTGCCTCTTTTTGTATCCCTAGGGCTGAGGACAGTCTAAGTAGTATATAGTAAGTATCTAATGGATGTTTATTGCAAATACTGGAGTGATTTGCCATTCCTTCTCTAATTAATTTTATAGATGGTGACTGTTGGGTGCAGGACATGGGGTCACAGCCACCCCTCCCTTCCTTGCCATTAGGATTGGGAAAATTGAGTCTGAAAAAACCTTGGAGCTCCAATCACCTTTACATACCATTGTGTCATAATCTCCAGGTGCATTATCTTGATTCTCACTAGGATATTCTCCCTCCATTTGAGTATTGCCCCTTGCCTTGCTGTCTCCTATCTGTGACCTTCTTATCGTGACTCCTATTCTGTCAGGATTAAGTTATGATCCTTTCCTGGAATTATGACTTGTCTGTCTATTCAGTGTCCTAGACCCCCTTATCTGATTTTGTTTCCCCTATAAGACTGTATACTCAAGTTATGTATTCTGTTTGCAAACCCTAGTTAGCTAAAACTCTATATAGTTTCCTCGGTTTATCTGTGTCAAATGCTTTGGACATGAGTCCCATTCGGTCAACTAGCCCAAACTCTCCACATTAAAGATTAAAAACCCAATATCTGTCTGCCTCAGTTTCTCTGGTATTATAAAACAAAGAGTTAAGTTGATAGAGTATGGAGGTACAGAACCACAGAATGCCTAAATATATTGGGGTTCCAGGACTCCCCATATGGACCACCAAATGTTGGGGTGCAGTTGGACCCCAAAATAAATTCAACAAAAGCCTTCTCAGGTCTATGCCACTCTCTATGTCCCACCTAATTAGTAAGAACTTGAGGCCTTATTCACCCCCATAAAATTGACTTGCCCAGGATCACACAGCTATGAAGTATTTGAAACCAAATCTGCTCAGGAAGATGAGTCTTCCTGACTCCATACCCAGGACCCTTTTTCTTCTAATTACCAGAAAAGTTTCTCTTAATCATGCTTTATTAAATACTTTGTGCCCCTCTTTCTCCCATTCAAAAGCACTGAATGGCCCTTCTCACCCTGGTCACACCTCACCTGCCCCAAATAGACTCCTGATCCAAGTAACCTCTACAAATCTTTAGTTTTTTTGTTTGAAAAATGAAGTGATTAGACTAGAAGATTCATAACATGAAAAAATATGATATCCCTACTGTCAGAATAAGACAGAACTGAATCTGCCTTAAGGGACCATCTGTGGCACTTTCCTCAGGCATAAGAATCACTAGTTCTAGTTCTACTTATTGTTCTCACCACATACAATTTAATAAAGTTTAACCCCTTTCAATTTCCAATGTCATTCCAATAGTCCCAGGATTTCTTATTCCATTGCTAGGTTCAACTTGTGCTCTGCTTTGAGAAGTGTCTCTAAAAATCTAATAATCATAAGAATTTGGATCCAATAATCACTGGTTCAAGGTCATAAAATCAGAACACTATGAAATATTGAAATAACTTATTTTAAAAATAGAAACAAGATAGATATATCAAATGAGATGGGAATAAAAAATCAGAAAGAAGAATCCAATTTTAATTATCTTTAATTAAAAATTGGGTACCTGGGGATATAACGCAGTAAATAGTTACTACCTGCAGTTACTTTTTACTCAGAATAGGTAGGATGAAAAAAGCAACTATTAAAAAGTTAAATCATCAAAAAAAAACTTTTTTTTTAAGTCCCAACACTTTTTGGCTGACTGAAAAATGCTAAATCATATAATATATGACTACATTATGTACTAAAGAAATCATTGCCAAAATTAACAAGATTAATGGAGAAAAACTTTTAATATTTATGTTTCCTAAGGCTCTTCTTCAGAGCACTTATACTCTCCTCAGTAATTCTTCCTAAAATCACTTTGTATCTACAATCAGAGTATATAATATTGAACATAACTTATCAAAAGGTGAGAACTAGATGGATCTAAAGCATGATCTATATATGAAGATATAGAGAGGTTATGACATGCTAATAGGATAAATAAGATTCCAGCAAAAGACTGGTCTTTGGTAGCTAGATAGACCATAAGGAGGGGCATTGATAGGAGAGGTCCTTTGTTGAATTTAAGTAGGCTTTTGTTGCTATAGGCATTTGTTGACTGTGAATTGATGGGGTTATCTTGACCTCCAGGGTTACTGAATCCAATCAGGAGGCCAAATTATAGATGTCAAATCCCAAGGTAATTCCTTTATTATATAAGGCCCCTATAATCTCCTTTCTTAATTACAAATTCTCTATGAACTTTGCCACTTTAAGGCATCACAGTAAAACTTTTTGTCCTTTGACTAGAAGATGACCTGGCCCTGTGAATTCTTTACGGAGAACTTCATGCATTCTAGACTTCTTGAAATTCACTATTGCCATATTCATTTATCATATAAGCAGTAAATATGAGAATCAGATCTGAACCCAGGGCCTCTGACTTCAAACTCAGTGTGATTTCTAATATACCATTCATGTATAATTTTTTTCTATCCTTAATTTTTACCAAGCCTCATTATACTGCCCCAGAATTTTTTTCTGAGTCTGATGTATTTTTCTATTAAATTAAATATTATTTCCTGTGATTCTAAAATATTAAAACATAAATTAAGTGGAAATGTCCAAGAACAGGAATAGTACAGAAAAGATTCAAAAAGGCTTGCTTTTTTTTTGTCAGAAAGCATTCTGCCATCTTGTATTTTGACTGCATTAAATGGACCTTGATGTTTAGATTCACAAAGAGTTTTAAACTTGATACAAATTTAAAAGGCATAAGATGACTTCTAAATATAATCTCATGAAAAGAATGCTTCTATTATATGCAGTCCAGGAACTGTAAAGGGAAATAGGTAAGATAAGACTTGAATCTGTTCTGCATCAGAGGATTCCATGAACCATTCATTCTCTTTCATGTACTACTTTTGCTGTCATAGGCCATTGTTGGCATTTTCTTTCTGGTCAGCAAAAATCACTGTGGTCATGCCCTGTTAAATACGTTGCCAAAAGTTGAGTCAATGTGCCATCCAGGAACTCTTTTAAATAAAACTTCATTTAAATTATTCTTCTTTGTTTACAGTCAATGTTCAATTAAAGAAGCTACTTATTCTAAGTTAAAAGACATTTGTGATTGAAAGGATTAAAAAAAAATTTAAGACTTGCCTTTATAGATTGTCTGAAAGTTTCTCCCAAAAAATAATTATTTTGTCTCTGGATAGTGACTATAGAAATATGGAAATGGTCCTGGGTTTAGGAATAAGCATATGCATGATCAAAGATTTATTTGAGAGTGTACATCTCTTACTGCATTTGAAAGCCAAACACATTTTATTTGAAGTCATATATTTATGAAGGGTAAAGAGAGTATTCATTAAGCTGCCCCTCTTGTGTGACTCAGCCCTGAGAAAAGACTTGGGCATCTATGAGATAACAAGCTCCCAGCTGCTTTCAGCCATGTGTTATTCAGCACCGAAAGGATTTGGTGCTATGGTATGGTGCTGGAAAATCTGTCCAGTTACAGTGGCTAGACTGTTGTTTCATTTTAAATGGAGAAAGAGGTCTTGTGACTTACTTTCTTCCTTCTACTATCCCATGTAGCAATCAGCACTCTGTCCCTAGACTTCCCTTGAGGGATTGGAGGAATGAGGAACACTCTTTCCCTACACTGCAAGACCACTCCCAAATAAATGCAGACTCAACCAGGTTAGCTCATACTTAGGCACCCTACCTTTTTGATTTATATTTCCTTTCCTGTATAGGTATTCTTGAAATGAATGTGTCTAGATTTGGAACTGACCTTGTGAGTTTGAAAGGACCAGAGAAACTGGATCTATGAGGTGGTGCTGACTGATGACAAGGCAGGATTCTTCACAAAACTACCATCAGCAGAAAACAGACTGGGAGATGTTTGGATAGTGCAGAGCTGAAGTGAAATGTGGAATGCTTATGCAGTAAGACTACAAAAATGTTCTCATGGTGTTTAAATATAAACTTCCCCAAAAAATTCTATTGTTGCCACTAGTTCAGCTACTGAATCTTGTATCAAGTTGTTTTGTCAATGTACATATCTTTTGTTTATAGAAAATATATACTTGTTTCATACCTGTCTCATAATGTACACAGTAATTTTTTTTCCTACTTGGAGAGATCCTAGACATAAGCCTTAAACAATTTTCCCACAAGATGCCTTGATGGGGAAATGTGATGAGCCCCAAAGTATGAAACAAGGAGCTTCACAATCTTACTATAGGATAGGCTTCCCAGGATGTACTCATTCTGAACTTTGTCTCTAGGTCCAGAATGAAGGAACCTATGCCCCGGTCCAATAAAAAGTCCAACACATCAATTTCTTATCATTATATGTGTATTATGATTAACCTGTTCCACTTTATTTTTTCATTAGTTGACTCTAGACAGTCCTTATAGACACAATTTTAGATTTTCTCTATTCCTTTTCAGCTTCTAGTTCTTTATTCCATTAGACAACATATGTAAAGTTGTTAATAAACATTAAAACACTATATTAATGTCAACTATTGTTGTTCATGCTTTTCAAAATTGTTAACATCTTATTCAAAGGCTTACTTTGTCTTAAAGAACAGATGTCCCACAGTCGGTGAGAAAGACAATATTCAAGTCAATACCTGGTTACTGATTTTTAACTTTTCTTACACTAGATGGCAGTGCTAAGAGAAGAAAAGATTGTGCAGTAGCTAGGATTAACTCTCATTCATCATAGAAATTTCAGAAATTGGAATGGAAATTTTAATTAACTGTGTTTGAATTAGCAGATAGATACTCTTATTAAAGAATTACAAACTGTATCATACTAATAAGATTTTATAATAGTGAATGATTAATCCAGAGGTTTTCAATTTTTAAAAATGGGAGAGGATGTTCCCCCAATTATTTCTCTTTGGAAAAGAGTTTGGTGGAATATAGTTGATTTGACAGCTGAATCTGAAACTACAGATATGAGCTTTTAGATAATTTTGGCTTTCAACAGGGATAGACTACAGAGAGAATTGCTGCTACATTTTATTGACTTAAAAAGTCTAACAAGCAGTTATTTTCTTTTGGACTTCTTTTGGAATTTGTCATACTTAGCCAGAATACTAGGGCTTGAGTCACAGAGGACTCTAGAGTTTCATATATGGAACATAAGGTCATTGATATTAAGCTAGTCTAAGGCTCTAATTGCCACAGAGATGAATACTTTAGATATTCAGTTAAAATAAAATTGGTAAAATTCTTCAGTATAATTCATTATTACTTTGTTCAGGTCATTGTGGTAGGTTTTGAGAGATATATCTTATTTAGATAAGCCATAACCCCTGAGTAGCTATAGCATAAAGCCTACTAATGCATAAATTGAAAAGAAATGTAATATAGAACAGTATATGATGAGGGTTTTAGAAAAGTGAAAAATCAGATGCTGTATTAAGTTGTTTTCAACAATGGAGCAGGAAAAAGTGGCATTTAAGTTGAGTTTCAAAGAATGAATATTCATAAGGATGAATAGCTGAAAATTTTAGGCAGGGAAAATATTCCCAGTACATAAAACAACTTGAGTAAAGAGAGAATGACATAGGAAAGAAATAGATTTGTCTAGTTCGGTTAGAACCCAGGAATTAAGGGGAGAAAGAGAGAGACTTAAAATATCCCAATGTGATGTTAGTGAACTAGACTATATGGGTCATTCTTTTAATCAAATGCAGCTATTCCTTATCTCATTTTCCTTGAATAGAAGCTTAGGGAGGCCTATTTCCGCCAATGATCAACTAAAAATCTAACATAATTGAATTCTGAGTCAGAACAACTGATGATTCAGGAGAATATAAAAAAAAGCAATCTATTGGGTTTCTTCAAGTCTCTTTCTAAATATGAAGAATGTGAACTCAAAATAGTTCACATCCTGAGAATCAAGAGGACAATGGAAGGTGGAGTCCCTGTCTCCCACCTCTGTATGACCAAGAGCTTACAGTCTGTCATTTTGTGCTTTTTTTTTTCTTCATAGAAAAAAAGCATCCCAGGTTGAAAGTGACTATAAAATTTTGTGATTTTTTAAAAAAAAACCCAGATATTTTAAAGTGTCATGATAGCATAATTTACTCAAATAGTAGAAATATTAATATTTATTGGTAAAAGAGTAAAGATATTCACTAGAAAGGCAATGCAAGCTTCTATATCGGGAAATGGATCTACTGCCAAGAGATGAAGCAAGCCAGGAAAATTTTATCAGCAGACTTGATTGGACAATGCCAAGTTGAGATGAAATATAGACTAGCTAATTAGAAGCCTACAAAACTGCTTTATTTTCTGAAGATGGCCTACTATTGTTGAGGTGTGAGAAATGAGGGTTGAGAGATCCCCTGGCTGGTACAGCAGGCTTTGCAAAAAAGTTCGCAATCCTGAATGAATGAGGCAAGATTTATGGCACAAATGGGTTTATTACATGAGAAACAACTTACTCAATGAGCTCTTCCAACAGGAATTAGCAAAGGTATGGGTTTATACTGAGAGAGACTCAGCAGGCCAAATCTAGAAAGGAATTAGCAAAGATTTGGGATTCAATCTTTGATTATAATGGGTTTTTGTGGCCTGAAGCTAGGGAGCAATTTGAGGGACTAATTTTCAACTCAATAAAGGGTGGAGATTATGCCCCAGGCTAAAATATCCAATTGAATTATAGGTGGAAACCCCTATGAACTGGAGGGTGGGGCCTCTCTCAGAAGCCTTGAGGAGTTGAGATTCTAACCCAGATTCACCTCCCCCCTCCAAAGATAAGGAAGACAGAAAGTCCCATTACATCACTATCATTCTTTCAGTGAATTTTACTGATAGCTATCAATTGTTTTCAAACCCTGTTAATTATTCTGTTAATAAAGAATGATTCTTTTTATCTTTAGTATTTCTTTTTGTGAATAGGAATAAACTACCGGCCCAATACCCAATTCATATTATACATTTATTATTTCTTTATTACTCTTTTGAGGGAGTTCTTAAGAATTGAGTTAAAAAGTAGATCCTGAATTAATAGGGCCAGAATTAATGAAGCTTATATATAGCACCTGTGAACTCTACAGTATCTTTTTTTAACCACATGGTGATTGAAACCTATTTCCTCTGTAATTTTAATTTTATTTTTTCAACATTATTAACCTTTGCAATATAACCTATGCCAAAGAGACAACATGGAGTGCTACCCTGACCATTGTATAGTAGAATTACAGCTGATCCTTCTGTTTATCCATTTTATAAATAACAAGTTTTTCTTATATGCTACATGAAATGATTATAATTCTATGGAAGATTATAAACCATTGAAAACATGGCTCATTAACAAAGAAGAGAGAAGTGTAGAGTATACACAGTCTTAGCATTAGCAATATATCACAATGTATACAAGTATTGGTGCCTCTATAGAAACATATTTTTCTTTGAAAATGAAAAATATTGAAATAATTCAGTAAATTCTTCAACATTTTTGCACTGCCATACTTGCCATTAATCTTATTGTGAAAGGCTTAAAATGTAGTTGTTCTTCCTCAATAACTTGACCTTCCCCTCCATAAATGATGCTTCCATGAAGTTGACTAGTATCTCATAACTTTAATATTTATACCTCAATTACAAAAATGTCATCATCATGTATATATATATGTATATATATATATATACACACACACACACACACACACACACACACACATATATATATATATATCATCATCATCATGTATAGCCATGGAATGGATTGTTTAGCAGTTTTTAAAGATTTTACTGTGATTTTGTGTTTCTAAATACCTCAACAAAAACATTTGGTTTTTTGTTTTACAATAACAACATAAAAATTATTTTAGCTTTCCTCCAGGTCAAGAGTTTTTAACCTAGAGTATATGAACTTATTTTATGATATTTCAATATGACTCAGTTTTCTTTGTAATATTTTATATTTTATTTTAATCATTTAAATATGTATTCTCAGGAGTCTATAAGGTTTCACTAGATAACAACAATAACAAAATAGCTTCCTCTTACATAGCATTTTAAAGTTTCTAAAGTCCTTTATAAATATTATCTACTTTTATTTTTTCCAACCTTATTAATTTTTGCAAAGTTGGCATAATAACCTATGCCAGAGATAGCATAACAAGGAATCCATTATATAAGAGATTAAAAACACTTGTTCTAGGTATTCAATAGCAAATTCCACACAGAATCACACAGAATCCACACAGAAACTATGAAAAATGTTTAGATGTTCAAAAATTTCTTTTAATTATTCCAAAATTTAAACCTGTATCAATCTATTTAAGCAACCTGGTCTTCTTTCCATAAATTGAGAGGTATAATTTGTATAATCATAAACAAGACCAAATGACTCAAACTAAACTCAGTATTACCAAGGCAAATGGCCTAGTGATGCTTTTTCACAATAGTAATTTCACACTAGTATATTTGATGAGGATCCTGGGGCCATTATAATCCAATTTTAGGCCCTATTTAGAGATTATAACATTACCTGGTAGGCATAACTGATTAAATGAACATCTTACTCTACCTAGGGGAAAACAGTAAGATATGAGGATTTCATATTCCTTATCTTCAGAATTCTGGTCAAGTTGAACATATGAACAAAGAACTTATGACTATAATTGATAAACTGTGCACTGAGACCCACCTTAAATAAACAACAGTACTTCCCTTTGCTTTATTTCATCTGCAAAGTGAACCAAGGGAGGAGGAGCAGTTATATCATTCTCCTTTTGAAATACTTTTTTTGGTCATCCTCCTAAAAAAGACAAAACCTATCCTCTTAGTACACATATCATTGCTGGTAATAGATACTTTTGTACAAGATCTACAAAACAGACTGAAGGAGCTTCATGACATAGAAACTACAGTACAGAGTGGAGGCCTTTAGACTTTTCACTGAATAATTTTCACACTATACATAAGGTCTACATTAATAACTTCCAGAGGGATTAGTGGAATTCAACTTGGCTGGGAAGATCCATTCCAAGTATCACTGACAATAACAACTGATATCAAGAGGGGAGAAAAAAACTTTTGGATATACTGTGCCCATGTCAAACCTGCTCTTTACTGTTTTACATGAAAGCAATGCATCCAAAAATATCATTTATTTATTTGCTTCATCTTAATATTATCACCTGGTGTTTCTCCTTTCCCAGTTAATCTAGGGAATTAAAAATTGTCAGCCATAAGAAAATGGATACTTTTTACAATATCATTTGCTTTATACCTAACAATAATACTTATACATATATTTTAAATCTTGCTCATTTTCTTGTTGTTGATTAATTCTCATGTTATTAATGGATACTCTTTCAAAATTCCACTCCTCCTAGGAAGATTGGAAAAGATAATACTATTAATTAACTTCATGGTGATATAGGGAATATTTTATAGGGAATATAAGATGATATCATCTTAGAGCCACCAGGCCCCATGAATGGATGTTGAGTTTATCATCATATCCACTGGAGTGACCCTGATCAGTGGGTAGTACTCCCTATTATATAAAACAAAATTCTCCCACAACTAAATTACAATGACTCTGGATATCATAAAATACTATTTTTGAAAGGGGATTTAACATCCTTTGCTTTTTGCCACTTGTAGCACTTATGACACCAGAAGAAAAATATAAGATGACAAACCAAAACCAGTTACACTGACACCTTTATAAATAACTTATTTTGTAATTTGATAGGACCTTTGATATCATCAAATTTAAAACTATATTGCTTCTAGTTGTCACTCTCTTCTGAGTTTTCACTTTTGAGTCACCAAAAGCATTAAGTTTTGCTTTTCCTGATATTTCTAAAGGAGGCCCTTTGTGTTTAATGGGATGAGAGTCAAGAAACTTCACTGTATTTCTTTGGCTAGCCTTATTGAAAAAAAGGTTTTTACTGAACCAAGTATGATATAACCTTCAGTACAAATTTGTACTATCAGAACAAACACTTGGGAAAATCAAATATCCCCTTTCAGAAGTTCTTTGGAGACTAGTATACCCTGTACAATTCTTTCTTTGTGACAGTAAGACTTATTTCTCCTTTCCACCAAATTGGTTTGAGAATTGTAGCATCATTTATTTGATCTCTGGACCTCCTTTTCTAGTTGATTAACTTTTTCCCCATAATTTTCCCGTTTTTCTTGGATGATTTTTGTTGTTTTTTTTTTTGTCTTTCCTCAATCACTCTCATTTTATTTTTAGTCTTTTTTGAGTTCTCCTATAAATTCTTTTTGTATGGGTAACCATTTAATGATACTCTTTAGAGGAACAGGGTTTTTTGTTTTTGTTTTTTTGTTTTTTTTACTTCACTGTCCTCTTGGTTGTACATTTTTTTTAATGAGAACTATTATGTAAGAATCTCTAATTTTTTTGGGGGGGATGATGCCTCTAGATTCACTCCAGCTTTCTCCTCTTACTTGGAACCCTGAATCAAAAGCTCCACTCATCTGCAAGTGCCTGAAGCCAGCAGTCTCCCTACCCCACTGCTTCTTTATTCACTTATTTCCCCCCAGGACTTCATCTCTGAGATTATTAATCAGTGAAGGTTCCCTTGCTTTTCCCAGACTCAGACCTCCATTACACACTGGCCAGGAGGTGAAAATTTCTGTGGTTCTAACTTTTTAGGCTAAGGCTCCTTCTGAACCCAGTTAGACCCAGGGATTCCCATTTACTTTTTCTGAGGATCTAGCTTAAAGGTATTTATACTTCACATTGGTTAAACCCAGTCCTTGGATCTTTCTTAAAGGTTTTGTCATATTGTCCCAGGAAGACCCTTATTCTGCTCCAAGTTTTATTTGTTTCCCCATCCCTTCCAAGTTCTGTTTTTAGGGGAAATCTGGAGAGCTTGGAATTTTCTGACCTACCCGGCACCATCTTCCCACTTTATTACCTAACTTTATATCCTGTTTTTACATTCTACTTGTTGTTTTCTTTTAGTGCATAAAAATCTGTGCAAAAATCTAGTCTGCTGGCTTTTGACCCAGTTTATTCTGCTTATTTTATCTTGCTAATAAATCAATAGCTCATTATCTATCTTCTTGGTTATCATAAATCTATCTATAACATATCATAAGTGCATTGAAGGCAGAGACTATCTTTTTACTGATTGTATTCTCGGTACTTTATATAGAGCCTAGAACATAATAGGCACTTAATAAATGTTTAATTAGATTAAATTGGATTGGATATGTATATGACTGAATAGACCCCTTAGAATATGGTGACTATTTCCAATTTGCTCATTTTTCACTTGGCTGTTATATATAAACAACAGAGTTTTTTAAAGTTATCTTTTTTGGTCAAGTGATTGGAAGTTGTAAGAATACTGGATTTCCCAATGGGGAGACAGAAAGGCACAGCAAAAAGAGCATTAACTTTGGACTTGTGTTCAAATCCTCTCTCTAACACTATCAATGTGACTTTGACCAAAGCATTTTATCTCTTTGAGTCTATCTCTATGATGAAAGAATTGGAATAGTCTTTGAGGTCCCTTTTAGAACCTAGGATTACTGCCCCAGTTGTTTTTATTTGTTTGTTTGGTTTTTGTTTGTTTGTTTGTTTTTTTCATGGAGATTGAGAATCCAGGGTTCCTCCCTTCTTCCCCCTCTCCATGATGTAAGCTAGTTCTTTTTCTAAAAGTCAAGAAAGACTTCCCTGAGTTTTGAATGGTCCACTGTGCCCTGATGACCAGGAAAGGGAGTGATTCTTTCTACAGGAGATGGAGCCCACTGCAACTCCAGCTAAGTGTTATATTTTTGTTTAATATCCTCTCTATTCTGTGACAAAATAAACCTCTTTCTATTAACATTTGAATGACTTATAATTCAGCCAATCAGTCAATAAACTCAGTACTCTACTAGGTGTTGAAAATATAATTTGTTTTAAATGAAGAAAGTTCCTGTCTTCAGGATCTAAATCTAAAGTAGGGAGACAATTTACAAAAGAAAGGTGGAAAGATGAAAGGTTAGTTGTCATAGGGCATGATATAGTCTAGTACAAAGAAGTTCAGCTATTGAAAAAATAAAATTACACACACAGTATATATAGACAGATATGTAGATATATAGGAATTAAATGTGAATATAAGTATATGTAACAATCATATATTATATTCTTATATAATTTTCTTATTTTATTCCAATATCAGATATAAACTAGCAGAGTATGACTATAGTCAATTATTTTTATCAGTATAATCTTCTTATTCCAGTTCATTCTTCATTATCATTATTCTGTATTCATTGTCTTGCTGTATTTGCTTTTTTTTTACTTTTCCCAATTCTTTTTTCTCTGTTCTTCACAGATTATAAATTCTAAGCAGTCTCCAAGCCTTAATTATCTATTTCCCCTGACCCAGCACACTGCTTTAGAAAGTATTTTTAAAAATAAATTTTAATGAATAAATGAACAAATTGAATATATGAAGCTATAAGACTTTGAACCAATGAGAGAATGGCAAATCCTGAAATCTAACTATCTTTGAGAAAGGGATATCCATGCAAACAAATTTACTCAAAAACTCCTTCATCCATAAGTCAGGAATTCCCTTGTACTCCCTCATACTTTCTGTCCTCTCTGAATTCCCTATTCTCTAGATAAGAAAATAAAACATATACTTAACTTTCAGTTTTGTTAATAGAGTACCATAAAGTCAATCTTAAATATAGTGGTGCTGGGAATTACTGCAACAAGAAGCAGGGAATAGAAAAATAGGAAACATAAAGGATATCAACAGAGTTGCCCTTATAAATAAATAGCACCTTGGGAGACTGTTCTAATTTCCTCAAGGGAAAAAAAAAAGTTTGTACCAAATAAAATGTCATGTATCTGTATATGTGGCTTAATAAAATAGAATCAATGGTCCTGTGTAATCCTGATTGTGCTTCCCATTATTTAAATTACTTCTTTCTGCTGACTTGTACTTTTCCCCTGATCTGATAGTTCTATAATTTGACTATTATGTTCCCTGGCAGTTTTATTTTTTGGATTTTTTTTCCTGAAGTGATTGGTAGATTTTTAATGTCTATTTTGCTTTATGGTTCTAGAATATTAAGGCAGTTGTACTTGATAATTTCTTGAAAGATGCTCTCTGGGTTCTTCTTTTAATTATTGTTTTCAGATAGTCCAATGATTCTGAGATTATCTTTTCTGCATCTATGTTCCAGGTCACTTGTTTGTCCCAAGAAGTATTTTGCAATTTCTTTCATTTTTTTTATTCTTTTTATTTAGTTTGATTGATTCTCAGTGACCATAGAATCCCCTTGTAAATCCTAACTTTTAAGGAGTTTTCCTCAGTTAGTTTTTGTAACTCTTTTTTCATTAGTCAGTAATAGTTTTTAAGGAGTTATTTTTTTCAGTGGATTATTGTATCTCCTTTTTCATTTGGTTAATTCTTTTTAAGTAGTTGTTTTGTTTTTCCAACTTATTGGTTATTTTTTCATAATTGTATTGCAATACTCTCATTTCTTTTTCCAATTTTTCTTCTCTCATTTGATTTTAAGCTCCTTTTTGATCTTCTTTCTGGGCTTGAGACCACTTCCCATTTTTCTTTGGGGTTTTTCTTCCTTTTCTGAGTTGTGTTTCCATCTTCTCTCTGTCCCCACAATAACTTTTTATGGTCAAATGCTTTTGTTTGGGTTTTGTTTTCCCTCATTTTTTTTTTTTTTACCTTTTTCCTTACTTTTAAATTTAGCTCTGTTTTTGGATGGGGAGGGACACAACCTCAGGCTTCTTTTGCCAGGGGCTGCAGGCCTTGACTTTTTAACTGGCCCTGCACTGATGCTGCCCTGAGACCTACAGGGGACCTTGTATTTAGTGCTGCACTGAGGGGGGGTGGAAGTGGGTGCTGCTGCTGGAGGCTATAGGAGTCTGACAATTCATCTGGTGCTGAGCTTAGGTCCCACTCCTAGTGTCTGGTATGTGCTGGGGCCAGTGGGGTGTTTCTATATTGCTGTCTGCCTGTTTGCTCAAAATCACACTGATATACATGACAAGTTCCAGTGTTGGCAGCTTGTTTGTTCACCTGGCTATGCTGGATTATGTGTGTGGTCTCAGCATGTGTCTGTCCATTTGCTTAGGCATATTTAGGGTTCCAGTATTTCCATCTACCTGTTTTCTGTGGGCTATTCTGAAGGATGTAGTGGGTCCTGGCAATGGAACTATTCTGAAACATATGACAGTTATCAAAGCTACCATCTGCCCATTTCTGTAGCTAAAATGACGCACATGGGGGTGGGGTTCCTTGTGTTGACATTTTTCTGCTCCACCACACTGGTACTCAATATCTCCCTCTGATTTGCTGAGAAGGAGCTTCCTGCTGACTTGTTAGAATGCTTCATATCTTAGTCCATGCTCCCATTTTACCTGAGTGAGACAGAATTTTCCTCCCAATGTTCCAAGTTTCACACTATCTTTGTGCAGTTTCTTCTCTTTCATGATTTGTTTGGAGCCAAGTATGGGAGAGTTATAGTGATTTCCTGCTAACTCCACTATCTTGGATTCTAAAAGTTCATATCTGTTTTATTATTCATTAATGTTTCATGAGGTCATCAGCATCTACTTCAATAATTCTAATTTTTAAAGAAATATTTCTTCAGCAAGCTTTTTTACCTCTGTTTTTTCATTTGACCAATTCTGCTTTTTTAAGTAGTTCTTTTCAGTGCATTTTTGTGCCCATTTTAACATTTGGCTAATTCTGTTTTTTTAAAGTTTTATTTTCTGTTATACTTTTTATACCTCTTTTACCAAGCTATTAATTCTCTTTTTTTTTTATAATTTTCTAACATCACTCTCATTTCTTTTACCAATTTTTCTGCCTCTCTGATCTTTAAAAATTCCTTTTAAACTTTGTTTTATGAATTGTTGTTGGTTTGTGACAAATTTATCTTTTTTTTTCCTTTGAGGCTTTTCAACACTATTATCTTCTTCTGAGGTTGTGTCTTGATCTTCTCTGTTATGATAGTAGTTTTTATAGTCAGGTTCTGTGGTTTACTCATTTTTGTGGTTTACTCATTTTCCCAAACCTATTTCTTGACTTGTAACTTTTTAAGGTTAATCTCTTCTCCTGGAATGGGGAAGCCACTAAGCTTTTGTTTCTTGAACTATTATTTTCAAAGGTAGCCCTAGCTGGGGCAGTGAGGTGGCACAGTGGATAGAGCACCAGTCCTGAAGTCAGGAGGATCTGAGTTCATATCTGGTCTCAGACACTTAACATTCCTTATCTGTGTGACTCTGGGCAAGTCATTTAATCTCAATTGCCTCAGCAAAAAAAGAAAAAAAAAAAAAAAAAAAGGTAGTCCTAGCTGTTTTATTAGTTTCCAAGTTGATATGATCCAAGGAAAGATGTGGTCACTGATCTCCTAGTCTGTGCTTTGGTATTTATGCAGAAAGTCCCCTTTTTCCATGTAACCACAAGTGCTACTGTTCCTCTCAGTCTTGGAACTGTGACCAGGCCCCCTGCTTCCTGATAGCTACAAACTAGAGTGTTCCTCTTCACCTTGAACATGTGACCTGAAACTGCATATGGGCAATGCAATAGCATCCTTCACCCAGAGCCAGCAGAGTCCTTTCTAATCTCTTTTTTTCAGCAGTTGTCCAATCCCCTTACTGTCTCTGGACTAAGTTTCTGAAGCTGCTACTATAGCTGGCACAACTGACTCCAAGGCTTTCTGCTTGTGTGGATCCAGGCCAGTTCCCATTCTCATATCATAAACCTAAGTTGTCTTAACCTGGAAAAAGGTCTAACTGTGACTTTTCTTGGCTCTGTTGTTCCAGAATTTGATTTAAAGTATATTATTTTGAAGTTGTTTGTAGGGGAATATTGGACAAGTTTAGCTCAGTTGCTGCCTCTACTTTGCCATCTTGGATGTCTTTTTTATTTTTTTTTATTTTTTAAGTCTCAAGTGAGAGAGACATCACCCTCTCCAAAAAAAAAGCTCATTCCACTACTTTAATTTTTGGTTTGTTTCTCTGTAAATTGGAATCTTCAAAATTAATGCCAATTGTTACTAGTTATGTCCTCAAAACCAAAGTCTACATGTTGTTTTCCATATAACAATCTTTAAAATAGTTGAAATCTAAACAAGCTGATAAGTCTTTATTAAACACTTACTATCTGTCAGGTACTGAGCTAAGTAAGTGCTTAGGGACACAAAGAAAAGTGAAAACAGATTCTATTCTCAAGAAGGTTCCACTCTAATGGGAGAAATTAAATGAAAACAATTATGTACAAACAAGATATACAGTGTACATTGGAGACGATATTAGAAAGAAAGCACTAGTAGTAGAGGGACTTTTCTGTAGAAGGTTAAATTTTAGCTGGGACTAAGAGACTAGGAGAGGAATAGAGAGAATTCCAGTGAAAATATTTAGAAACAGAAAACAGAGTATCTTATGAAAGGAATTATAAAGAGGTTCGTGTCACTGACTACCACAGTATGTGTTGAGTCACAAAGATATAATAGTAGTAGTAGCAAAAGGTAAAAAATAGAGAGCCAAGATATTGAAATAGCACTTGAAATATTAAAAGGCCTAAAACAGGGATTTGTGATCTGAGATCTATAAAATTGACTATAAAAATATTTTTATAACTTTATTTCAGTATAATTGGTTTTCTTTGTAATATTGTATATTTTTTATGCTTTTAAAAACATTTTTCTAGAAGAGAGCCATAGAGTTCATTACGGAAATGGGTAAGATTCCTCCTGGACCTAGAAGGCCACCAGCATTCTGGATAAATTTTCTGCAGAGGATTTTTGGAAGTGCATGGATAAAAATAAACCAGGATGACATGGATATGTTGTGACCTCTACCATTAAAGCAGGGAATATTAACTTGGAGTTCATGGAAGGAATAATCATGAAGCAGAAGAAGAAGTATAAAACAGGATTTTTTTTATTGAGAAACAGAAAAAGCTAGTGAAGTAGTTGAAATTTGCAGAATGTTTAGAGAATAAGTAAACATGAGCAAAGTAAATTTGGAGATGATAAAGATTTGGATGCCAAAATGAGTAACTGAAATTCTTGGATATGAGGATGATGTAGTAATTAATTTCATATGCAATTAACTCTAATGAAGAATACAGATACCAAAATGATGCAGATTAATCTAACTGGATCGAAAGTTTATGGTAGAATTTGTAGCCCTTGCTGTTGAAAACACAAAAATAAACATAGCTAGGATCCCTTTTATTTTTTTGAAACTGAAGCAGGAAATAAAACAAAGACCAAGTAGATAAGAGACATTTTTGAAGAAACAAAAGGGAGAAAAAGATAAGAAGAACAAAGAAGAAAAGGAGAACATCAGAGAAAAAAGGGAATGCTCTAGAAGCTCTAGATGACACAAATTCAGATCTTTTTCCTCTATATAGAATATGAGCCTCCCATGTTTTCTTTCCTTCCTTCCCTTTGCATCTTCCCAAATGCAAAACATATTCACACGGCTTTTGTGAAAATTAAATGAAAAAGTATGAAAATGGAAGTGCAATAAATGTAAATCATTGATAAAGTTAGTGTTGGATTTATAGGAATGATAGACCTGGGCTACAGGAAAATTCCTTTTAGCAATCTCTTAGAAATCTCTGAGTCATACTACCTGGTAAATTGCCAAAGGTATAATGTTCATCGAAAAACACTAGAAGATTTTACTGAGAACATTTAAATATGCTTGTAAAGAGTCCAATTAATTTACAGCCAGACCTCTAGAAAGGTAAAGACAGATAATGCTTCTTGGTCATTCAGTGCTCCAAAAGTAGTAAAGAACACTGAGCCACATAAGACATGTGCTCCAAGGTCTGAGATTCTCATTATAACACAGACTAACTGGTAAATTGGTCAATAGCTTGTAGTGAACTCTGTAGTGGGCTCTGAGTACCTTACTGATCATTGAACTTTTGAAGCTTGAGTTTACATGTATAAAGATAACAAAAAACTCATGTTCAAGAGAGTTTGGAAAGAAGGAAAATGGGGATTTTATCTAGTCAATGGAATTCTATTCCATTCAACTCAACAAACATTTATTGACTGCCTTCTATATGACAATTGTTTTTACTTTATTGTAATTTATTTATTATTTGATGTTTACCCATTCTTCAATCATGTCCAATTCTTTGTGATCTCTTTGGAGGTTTCTTTGGGGGGTGCAAAGATACTGGAATAACTTGAAATTTCCTTCTCTAATTCATTTTATAGCTAAGGAAACCATGGCAAACAAGGTTAAGTGGCATCCAGGATCAAACAGCTAGTGAGTGTCTGAGCCCAGATTTGAACCCATGTGTTCCTGAATCTAGATCTGATACTATCTACTGTGCCAACTAGCTACTGCAATGTGCTAGGCCTTGTGCTGAGCTTTTGGGATACAGAAACACAAACAAAACAGTTCTTGCCTTCAGAGAGCTTGCATTCTACTGAAAAAGGTTTTATCCAGTAAAGTGATTCAAAAAAAGTTTGTCCTTCATACTCAAAGAAAACCAAAATAGTATCATGATATTGGTTGGGACCAAGTTACAGTGTGTTCAACTGTGGCTCAACAGATCAATATGAATTTGGAAAGCCCTACCAGAGGTCAGGCACAGGGATGGAGAAGTTTCTAGATTTGTGCATCTCACATTTCTTTTGAGCTACTGCAATTCTCCATAGCTAAGAGAGCACAACTACCTTATTTGATGTAGTCAAGCCATGCTGGGAGGTCCTGTGCCAACATCTCCTATATCTCACAATCAATCCTGAATCTCTTCAAACAGATATTGAAAGTTTCCTTGTAGAGCTTCTTCTGACCTTCAAGTGGCCACCTGCCTTTGTGCGAAATCTCCAATAAAATAGTCTTTTAGGTAAATGCATGTTCAGCATTTAGATGATGTGACCAGCCTATCAGAGTTGTGCTTTCCCAGCAGAGAAGGTTCTGGAAAGAACAGAGGAATAGACTATATGAACATTTGGAATGGAGATATCTTTAAATTTGAGCATTTCATATTTCTTTTGAGTTACTTCAATTCTGCTTTGCTTATAGGGCACAGTGCCTTCTTTGTTGGAGGTATATCATGTTGAGTAGTTCCATGGCAGTACTTCTCATGTCTCACAATTGATTCGAAAGATCTTGAGAGAGACACTGTAACCTCAGAGACTGGACAGTTTCTTCTTTTTTTTTTTCTTAACATTTTTATTTAAAATTTTGAGTTCCAAATTCTATTTCTCCCTTTCTTTCCTCTCTCCTTCCTGAGATGATAAGCAATCAATATAGGTTATACATGTGCAAGTATGTAAAATATTTCTATATTGATCATTTTGTACAAGAAGATTAGGGGGAAAAAGAAAAAAAAGGAAAGTGAAAAATGGCATGCTTCATTCTGTATTCAATCAATATCAGTTCTTTCTCTGAAAGATAATATGCTTCATTATTAATGTCATAGAAGACATTGTATTGCTGAGAATAGTTATCATTCATAGTTCATTAAACAATATTGCTGTTACTGTATACAACATTCTCCTGGTTCTATTCACTCCACTATAGTAGTTCATTTAAGTCTTTCCAGGTTTTTCTGAAGTCATCCTGCTTGTCATTTCTTATAGCACAAAAAAGCTGGCTGCACAATTTTATGATGGCAGGCTTTCATGGACTCTGGATAATGGATGATGCTCTTGAATTTAGAGCTTTCTTAATCTTTTATGTGTCACAAACCTTTCTGGAAAACTACTACAAACCTATGGTCTTCTCAGAATAACTTTTATTTCCTTCATTAATAAGTGAAAAAAAAAGTAAAATTTCAGTGAGAGATTAGTAAATAAAGATATATTTTCTCCATCTAAATTCATTAATCCATGAAATCTATTCACAGAACTCTTTGGGTTCCATGGATCCTTGTTTTAGAACTTCTGCTCTTAGACTTCTCTTTTCTCCCCCTGCCCCTTCCTCTAATTTTTATTTTCTGAAGGGGCATGTTTTCAGTCCTCTTTCTCTTTCCCACACTACCCCCACCCTCTTCTTAAATATCTTCCCAGAAGGTCACCCATTTTATTTCTATTCTATTAAGCCATTTTTAGATTGTATTGAAGCTGACTGACAATTTGGAGTTGGGGGCAACCTATCCCTCCATACTCTGAAGTGCCCTCTGAATTAAACACAGCCTCATATAAACCTAGTAGCCTTTCCCCTCCCCAACATCTGGATTTCTCAGAAAATCATTTTATAAAGGTCTACCTAAGGCTGCTGCTGATAGTTCTAACATGAAAAGGCTTAGTCAGATTTCTACAATTTTGCCTACCCAGAGTTCCTTTGGTTAGAAAGAAAAAAATAACAATGAAATGACTTCCTTATATGTATTATCTCCTAAACAGGAACATATTTTTTCAGTAGTATAGAATATATTCATATTTAATATTTAACATCCAAATGTAGCAATCCAAATGCAAAATTATTTAAAGACTTCTATTGAATTTTGTCTTGAAGATTACATATAATCTCTTCTCCCTCATTTTTTTCCATTAAAAGTAATCTTTCAAAGATATTCAAATGGCAATACTAAAAGGGAAGTGTTAGCATAGATGAGAATTTTGAGGACTCAAAGTAAATGATATTTATTGGCATAAAGGAATGGATTTTTTGAAGGAATGACACCTAAAACTTTAGGGATGCTATTTTAATCCTTTTTAAAAAATAATTCCGATTAAAATCTAGTTTCTGTAACCTTCTTAATAAAACAAAACCACTAACTTAGAGGGCAAACTAATAAAATATAAAGGAAATTTCACGATTTTAAGGTTTTTGTAAGTTTGGGACTAACTTATTTTTGCCTTTGCATCACCCATTGCATGGCATATTAGCTGACAAAAAGTAGGTATTTAATAAATTTTTGCTTTGCTAATCCCTGAAGAACACAGTGGAATAAAGTTACATGCAACATAAATAATTGACCAGTTTACTCATGGAATCATAAGATTCTCTATTTTAGAAACTGTGTTGTTAAAATTTCAGGAATATCTTTTAAGAATGACATCAGTTCTAGAATTATTGAGTGGTTTGGCAAGATAACAGTTAAAATAACTGAATGTTTTTTTTGGCTAGAAAAAGTTGTGGAGCTTCCTTTCTTTAGTTCTCTGGTCAATTGCAACTCACGTCAGTAGAGAGCTACTCCATTAGAGCCATCTGGTTATAGCATATGTGGAATGAATAACTAATCTCAGTCCAATTTCTAATACAGGAATATTACAGCTCAAGTACTCTAATCACAGACACTACAAATTTATATAAGCATGAGTTAATTTTAGTAGGAAAGTTATAATTTTAAGTCCATAAATCTTTACAAACCTAAACACTGTTCTTTTTATTTTATTTTAAATTAATGATCATATTAATATTTCTCCCATCTTCCTTGGAAGAAAAAAAAAACTAAACCTGTGTGAACAATATTCACATTCAAGGAAGATAAATTCCTGCATTGGTCATGTTCAACAATGTCTTATTTTACATTTTAAATCCACCTTCTCTATGTCAGGAGGTGGACGGTATCATTCATTGTGTTTCCTCTGAATCAAAGTTCTCAATTCCTTCAAAATTATTTGCTTTAAAATTTTTATTACAATATACATTGTTCTTCTGGTTCTGCTTACTTCATATTGTTTCAATTCATGTAAGCCTCCCCAGGTTTTTCTGATATGATCCATTTTAACATTTCTTATGACATCATGATATTTCATCACATTCCTATACCATAATTTATTCTTATGCTCTCTGATATAAGGGATGGCTATTCCCTTAGTTTCTAGCTTTTTCCCACTACAAAAATAAAATGCTGATATGAAAAGTTTTGTACAGATAGATCCTTTTCATCTTTGAATTCTTGAGAGTATAGACTTAGTGTTGGTATTGCTGGTCTAAAGGGTATCTTGGTTTAGTAACTTTGAATATTTACTGAACTGGAATATTCATTGAATTCTATATATGGAAGTCATAAAGAACATTTGAAAGTAACCCTAACTTGTTTTTAAGGAAGATTGATTTTAATAATCATAAAAGTATTTCAATAATCTCAAGAAGAATGTTCAACTGAGAAAATAGCAGTGGGGTAAGACACAGAGGAGTCCAGATGCACTGTAATTACTCCTTTAGAGCTTAGAGATACATCATATTACTAAGTAATATAATCATCTCTAGATACTTTCTCCAAACTGGGGTGTTCTAGAGATTCTAGTAAGATAATTCCAACCCAAAGTATTCTCAAATTAGTGGCCTGGTGCATAAAGTCCATTCCAAAAAAAAAAACCCAAAACAAAACAAAACAAACAAACAAACAAAAAAAAAAAAACCCAGCAATGAAATAGCTCCTGATCCTAAAAGCAGGGAGAAAGGACCCCTGAAAGATAATACAGAGAGAAGAAATCCCTGTAGCAAAAGAGATCCCCTTTTAAGCTCAGCATTTGAACATCCAAGAATTTTCTGAAATGAGAGGTCTAATCTGGCCCATTCTACTCAGGACTGGGCAGATCATTGTCCATACCTTTCATTTTCAAAGTCTGACCCAAATGCAGGTTTCTCAATGAGTAAATCAGGGAAAACTCTGACCACCATGAGGAAAAAACTTTTTTTTGAGACACTCAGGCAGTAAACCTCAAAGAAAATAACCTCCCTATAATAAGTCCAGATCAAGTCTCAGAGTAAAAATGCCCTGACCACAAAAACCATAAGAGTACCTAGAAGAAATGAAAGAAGAAATAGAATGGAATTTTTAGGAAGGAAAACAATTTTAGAACTGAGGGTGAAAAAAATCTTCCTTGAAAACTGAACACACTGAAAATTAGAATGGGACAGACAGAAAAAACAATTCAAGAGTAGAACAAAACAAAATCAAAAGATATAACAAAAAGAACTGGAGAAAAAAAAATTATTAGAAACTATTTTGCCAGGGCAGTGAAGTGTCACAGTGGATAGAGCACCAGTCCTGAAGTCAGGAGGACCTCAGTTTAAATGTAATCTCAGATACTTAACACTTCCCAGCTCTATGACCCTGGGCAAGTCCCTTAACCCCAATTGCCTCAACAAAACAAACAAACAAACAAAAAAACTATTTTGCCTAAATGAAATGCTGATAAAAGCTGCTCATTTAGAGGAAATAGATAAATACACGTTAAAACAGAAAATATCTGGAGTAACCAAAGAAGAAATGCTATTTTGAATAAGCAATATGCAAAAAAGAAATTGAATAAACCATAAATAAAATCACAAAGAAAAAACTCTAGAACAGAAGGATTCACAAGTGAATCTCTCAAGTAATTTAGGAACAACTAATTCTGATTTTATATATATATATATGTATATATATACATGTACATATATATATTTATAATTAGAAAATAAAGCCTCCTTTTAATCTAATTCTATGAAAAATAAATTGATCTTGGTATCTACAACAAGGAAAGACAAAACAAATAAATCTATACACTAATATTCCTAATGAACACTGATTCAAAAATTTTAGATAAAATATTGTCAAATGGGTTGTGATACCATGTTAGAAAGATGATATGCTATCACCAGATTGATTTTATACCAGAAATGAAGTATTGTTTCAACACAAGAAAAGCTATTTATTATATAAACAATATTAATAATTGAAATATTTTAAATGTTTAATAAATGCCAAGAAGAATTTTTTGACAAAATTCAAAACTAATTTCTACTAAAAAGTCTACTAATAAGAATAAATAGTTTCTTTAACATAAATACTTATTGAAATCCAAGAGCAAATATATCTAATATCAAATTGTTAAAGACCTTTTTAATAAAATCAGTGGTAAAGTAAAGATGCCTATTAATACCACTACTATTTAGCATAGTATTAGAAATGCTTTCTTCAGCTAGTTCCCAATTAGTATGAATAATGAATCCTGTGAAGTGGTTGCATTAAGTTTAATTCACATTTTCAAGATTATGATTATACACAAATATGGCAACTAATTCTAACCCAAGAGAAATAAGCAGTTCACATTCAAAAAATATGGCCTTCATGGCATACCTTATTTTCACAGGACATAGTTGCACAGCAATAAAACAGAAACATATTTAAGAAATAGTTATAATCTAAAGGAGAACAATATTATTGCTTTTTGCAGATCATACAAGATATCTTAGAATAGATTGTCTTACATGGCTCTCTTCAACAATGAAATGTTTCAAACCACCTCCAATTGTTCACTGAAGAAAGCCATATACACCCAGAGAGAGGGATGCGAAATGAGGACCACAACATAACATTCTCATACTCCTTGATTGATGTTTGCTTACATTGTGTTTCCTTTATCTGATATATCGTTTGTGTAGATAAGATTTTTCTTGCACACCAATGATAAGTTTGGAAATATGTATACATATATTCGATTTGCCAATATTTTAACATAATTAACATGTAGTGGATATCCTGCCATCTAGGGGAGGGGTGGGGAGTTGGGGGGAAAAATTTGTAACGGAAAGCTATGTAAGGGTTATCGTTGAAGAATTACCCACACATATGTTATGCAAATAAAATAAAAAAAAAAGAATAGATTGTCTTAGAGAATCAAGTAATAATTAATTGAAATAATTAAAAACAGCAAAGTGGCAAGATATAAGAGAGATACAAGGTGTCTAGATGGTACAGTGGATGGAATGATAGATTTGAAGTCAGGAAAAGACTCATCTTCCTTAGCTCAACTCTGGTTTCATACACTTATTAATGGTGTAACTCTGGGTGAGTCACTTAACCCTGTTTTGCCTCAATTCCTCATCTGAAAAGTGAATTGAAAAACATACTCTAGTATGTTTGTCAAGAAAACTCCAAATGGAGTCAGGAAGCATAAGACATCACTGAAAAAGAACTGAACAACTAACTACAAAAGTGAGAAATCCAAATACATTAATTGAATTCCTATTAAAAATTGACAAAATTCATCAAGAAAAGCTTGGGTCCATTCCAAACAAAAGAAAATATAAGTTAAAAAAATAGTAGTATGTTTTTCAAGATTCTCTTGTGGACTTTGTGAATCTCACTATAAAACATTGTTTGCAGTGACAGCTAGATAATATAATGGATAGATACTTGAACCTGTAGTCAGGAAAATCTGACTTCAAATCTCTCCTCAGTTACTTCTTAGCCATGTGACTCTGGACAAGTCACTTAACCCCTGCCTACTTTCAGTTTCCTAAACAGAAAAATGGGGATCATAATGATAATTATCCTTCATTCTTTGAAGAACATAAAAATTACATCATTATATTGGGGTCAAAGTATGGAGTATCCAACTGGCTGATCAGATCGGTACAAGCTCAGAAGGTTCTACCACAGCTTAGGTACAAATAAACTGATGAAGATTTGAAGTGGAAATATCTTTAAATTTAAGCATCTTTTATTTATTTTAAGCTACTGAAATTCTGCTTTGCTCATGGAGCACAGTGCCTTCTTTGATGCAGGCATCCCATGCTGGTCCTGTGCCAGTGTCTCCTAAGTTTCACAATCAGTTTGAAAGCTCTTCAGAGAGCCCTTGAGAATGTTCTTATATCTTTCTTCTGACCTCTGTGTGAGCCCTTGTCTTATATGAATTTTCTGTAAAACAAACATACCTTTGGCATTTGAACAACAAATATGGCCAGCTCTCCACAGAAGGGTTTCAATGCTTAGAAGTTCAGCTCAAGAAAAGACCTTAGTGTCTGGTACCTTATCTTGCCAGGAGATCTTCAGAATCTTCCTAAGATATTTCGAATGGAAACATTCCACTTCCTGGCATGGTGCTGGTAGTTATCCAGTTTTCACAAGCATTCAGCAAGGAGGTCAGCACTATGGCTCTATGGACCTTCAATTTGACAGATCGTCTAATGCCTCTTTTCTCCCATACTTTCTTTAAAAATCTCCCAAATGATGAATGAGTTATAACAATGCATGAATCAACCTCATCTTCTATGTGTGTATCCCTAGAAAGTATACCACCAAGGAAACTATTATAGCATTCAAAATTTGTCTATTTGCTATAACTCTCTCTCTCTCTTTGTATGTGTGTGTCAGAATTTATTAAGCATATCCTATGTTCAAGAAATCTACCAAATATTGTACATACAAAGACAAAGTGAATCCCTTTTTCCCAAAATCTTACATTCCAATATGTACACATGTGCATATATAAATAATTCAATATAAATAAAAAAAACATCTTTGGAAAGAAGGACACTCGCAACTGGAAGAATCAAGAATGGCTTAATCTAAGACTCCACTCTGTCTCCCAGTTTTTGTCTGTCTTCTGCCTGTCTCTTTCTCTCTTTGTCACAATTTGGAATTGTGATTTCCTCAGTGAAGGTGAGACAGTGGATAGAGGAATGGTATAGTAGATAGAGCACCAGGCATGGAGTAAGGAATATCTGGAGTGAAATCTGGCCTTAGACATTTACTAGCTTCAATACCCAGGGAAAATCACTTACCCATTTGCCTCAGCTTTCTTATCTGTAAAATAATAGGAGAAGGAAATGACAAATCACTGCAGTATCTTTATCAAGAGCTCAAAGAGGTCATAAAGAATTGGACACAACTAAAACAGTTTTTATTTTGTTTTGTTTTGCTGAGGCAATTGGGGTTAACTTACTTGCTCAGGGTCACACAGCTAGGAAGTGTTATTTGTCTGAGGTCAAATTTGAACTCAGGTCCTCCTGACTTCAGTGCTAGTGCTCTATCCACTGTACCACCAAGTTGCCCCGAGTAAGGAATTTTTTTAAGAATGTCAGAGATATGTGTATGTTTGTGCTCACCAAGGGAGGAATTGGTAAATTGGGAGAGGAAAAAGATAAAAAATTGAGTGGGGGTTATAGTGGGAGAAATTTGCTAGAGAACTGGGGAAAGAATAGATTTAAGGGTATATAGAGAGAAGTTTACCTTGGCAAAGAAAAGGATCACTTCTTTCATGTGAGATAGGAGTGATGGTGGGAGAAGATCCCTGAGTAACATGAGATGAGGAGGGAAGAAGCCAGAAAGATGTCATCATTGTTTTTTCAATAAGGTACAAAGTAAGGTATTCAGCTGAAAGGATGGTGAAAGGAACAGCTCTTCAAAGCCTGAGCAATCCCTTTGCTAAAGGGAGGATCTAATTAAGACTGTGTAAAATAAATTTGAAGAGGACTCAATTAGAAGAGTTTTACAATTTCTTCTAGTTCCATTTAGGAGCATATAGTCCTAAAAGAAAAAAAAAATGATAGCAGTAATACATCTTGGATTTTGGCAAAGTGACGAGATTCGAAAGGCTAAGACTTGTGAGGGAGAAGAATGTTTATTTGGGAAAGAAATGAATCATGGAGGGATTGAAGACTATAGTGAAAAGACTGAGAAAGTAAGATGCTACAGTAATTGAGGGAACATCAATATGTATGTTGAAGTATCTTAGTACAGGGGCAGGAATTGGAGATGTGGAAAAGATTACACTGATATCATGGAGGAAGAAAGAATGTCCTAAGGAGTTGATAGATGACAGCTATTAGGACATGGGATTGGATGAAAAAAGGAAGAGAGGTTATTGAGTTAGGAAACAACAGAATAATAAGATTATGATCAGATAAAAGAACATCAGATTTTATGAACATGGAAAAGTTATAACTGAAAAGAAGGCAGAGGACAGTGGAAATGATGGTGAAGCATTTCCAATTCCTGCTTTATCAACATTGAAGGATGTAGGAATTTTTTGCCCAAAGAAGTGATGGCTCTTGGTGGGGGGAGAGGGAGAGTTATGCATAAGTATATGAAGAGCTGTCATGTGGAAAAGAGATTATATTTGCTTATTTGGCCCATTGGGACAGAACTAAAAGTAATGAGCAGAAGTTACAAGGAGGCAAATACAGGCTCCATGCCAAGAGAATATTGCTAATCACAAGAGTTGGCCAAAAATGGACTAAATTGCCTTGAGAGGTATGTGTTTTCTTTCATTGCAGACTTTCAAGCAGATGCTAAAAGAACATTGTAAAGTTTTTCTTCATATCAAATATAAAACAAGTTTTATAACTTCTAACATTATACTATTCTACTCTCTGGGACCAAACGAAATAGATCCAGTCTTTTTACCTGCAAAAAGATGTACCTTCAAATATTTGATGACAGATTTCTATCCTTCCACTCTAATCCTTTCCCTCAAATTGTTAGAATTGCCTCTTCTTCAGGCTACATATCTATTCAGAACACAGAATTTATTAAGCATATCCTGTGTTCAAGAAATCTACCAAATGTTATATATACAAAGACAAAGTGAAGTAATTCCTTTTTTTCCAAAATCTTACATTCCAATGTGTACACATGTGCATATATAAATAATTCAATATAAATTTTTAAAAAAACCCATCTTTGGAAAGAAGGACACTCGCAACTGGAAGAGTCAGGAATGGCTCAATCTACGACTCCACATTTGTGTATGCTCCAAGCATGGGCAACAGTTGGAGCAAAGACATGAAGATGGAAGATAGAGTGTCATGTATGAGGAAGGTATGAATAAAGCAGAGTATTGCACTAGAGGAGAGAAGTAATATACAAGAACACTATAGTTTAGGAAGTTAAGAGTCTTGGGCTTTAAATGCCAAATAGTAGAAATGATAATTAGTCCAAGAGGTAATAAAGGGCCAGTGGAATTCATTGAGGACAGAGATAATATTGTTTGGCAGGTCTGGCCTTTAGGAATCACTTTGGTTTCTGGGTTGAAAGTGGATTGCATTGAAGAGAGTCTTGAGACAGGAAGACCACATAGGAGGTTATTCCAATAACCCTGTGCAAGCAATTGGCAACAAAGACCTAAGGAGAATGTTGGCTATGGAAGTAAAGAAAAGGGGACACATTTGAGAGATGTTATAAAGAGAAATTACAAGATTTGGAAATTGATTAGATATGTAGGATGAGTGAGAGTGAAGAATCAAGCATGACACTAAGATTGTGAAATTGAGTTAATGCTCAAAATGGGTTAACTTAGTCATGAAAGGTCAAGTATGTAATTACTTCTTTTGATCTCTGTATCTTATTTTGAATTTACAGTTCACTAGAAAGTGTGCCTTCCTAATTTTGTACTTGTGAAACTGATTTTTTGAGCCCAAATATGAGATTTTTCACTTATCCCTATTATTCTACATAGTATATTACTAATTCTTTCAATGTGTAAAGTTATAGTTAACTGGGAATTAATAAGCAAGCATTTATTAAGGGCTTACCATATGCCAGGCATTGTGCTAAGTACTAAAAAGGCACATGCAGCAAAGGAGTGAAGAAGTAAAAATGCTTGGCATGGACCCTTCCATAAAAGAGAAATTCCAGGAAAACCTCACCAACTTGAGAAAGGAGATTCAGGAATCAGTCATTCTTTCAGGATGAGAAACTTGTAAACACTGAGACATTTTTGAGGATGAGAAGGCTATTGCAATATGATGGAAAAATCAGGAGAGTTAGGAGCAGAGACAGGAGAGGATAGGCTATAAAAAAAAAGTGGTATTTCTTCCTTTTTTGAAGAATGAGTATTGTGTCCTATGAGATTACATGGAGAAGACAAGGTAAAATGTGGTGAAGATAATTAAAGTATATGTGTATGTGCATGTGTCTACATAGACATATGCATGCATACTAATGTCATCTCCACACATTCTGTATTACTAAGTGCTATCATTAAAATTTATTACAAATTTAAAAGGAATGTTTAGTAATTTTTCCTTTTCATGATGCATGAATTTAATTCTATAATTGAAGTTTTATGCCTCATAAATAATTCCTCTTTTGTTTCATGTGACTCACAAAAATAATACATTACCATGTATATCAGTAATTGTAATTAGTGAATTAGTGGAAATAGAATTAGTATGTTGTATAGATAATGGTATTTCAAATATACATCATCTCATTCTTTTAAAATAATATTAGAGAAAGAATAAAATATTTAGTTTTATCAACATGAAGAGTAATCATCACACACAAATATTTTCAGTCAGTGATGGTCAAAATCCCTTGTCACCCCTGATGCCATTATGGAGAACATCATTTAATATTATGTTGATTATTGTACAAATCATTTTTATAAACTCATACAAATACTATTTTTATTAAGCACAAAACATAAACTAATTGATTGATTCTGTTATATAAAATTGTTTACTAAATGATTGATTTTAATTGATGCACTCCCAATCCATTTGAAAGGAAAGTGATACTTGTAAGGAGTTGAGAGATTAATGAGGGTGGAGAAAAAATTATATAGAACCTCTTAAAAAGGATATAATACATTAATAACCATAAAAGAACACTACAAATTCAGGTTTCTCTTTTAATTACTGGTGCTATTACATTCTTTCTCTAATGATGCAAAGATCTGGTCATTGGAATGAAGAACTGTCTATAACTCTCTCCTGATCCTGAGTTCATAAAGTCCAATTTGTTCCTTTTTTATCTCCCTCACCTTTTCCTCTCATGGCTCTCAGATAACACATCTTTTATTTATAGTTTATTGATGTCTCTTTAAAATTTGTCTTTATTGAATCATTTTTGTTTACTTCAGTTATTTCCCATCATTCTCCAA
This sequence comes from Myrmecobius fasciatus, assembly GCA_023553655.1. Classification (NCBI taxonomy): domain Eukaryota; kingdom Metazoa; phylum Chordata; class Mammalia; order Dasyuromorphia; family Myrmecobiidae; genus Myrmecobius; species Myrmecobius fasciatus. The sequence continues at coordinate 77,258 of JAJPUD010004459.1, forward strand.
ATTGAACTCTCCTTTTTGACAAAGAAAAAGAATTAAGCAAAAATATCCAGTACAGAATTTATAACTGACAATGCAAACAAATTCCATGGTAAAAATCCCTCACTTCTCTACTATGAAGAGGAATATTTGATTATATCTTCTCCATTGCCTTCACAAGTTTCAATCTATTCTTATTAGTCTATATATTTACATTACTGAAATCAGTGTGTGTATCATTCTCTTGCTTCTGCTTAGTTTGATTTGCTTTAGCAAATACAAATATCACATTTCTGTGAGTATCTCATATTTACAGTTCTTACTATATAATTATATTCCCTCATATTCTTGTACATTAATTTATCTATTCTTTGCTTAATTGATGGGCAACCACTTAGTTTACAATTCTTTGATGGTATAAAGAGTATTGCCATGAATATTGTGGTACTGAACCTTTGTTTTTGTCACTGACTTTCTTGTGGAACATGAAAAGTAATTGGATTTTTGCATCAAGGGATGCAATGCACACAATTTAGCTATTTTTCTCACATTAATTCGAAATTGAAATCCAGAAGAGTAGGACTACTTCACTATATTATTATTATTATTATTTTGCTGAGGCAATTGGGGTTAAGTGACTGCCCAGGGTCACCCAGCTAGGAAATGTTAAGTGTCTGAGGTGAGATTTGAATTCAGGTCATCCTGACTTCAGGACTGGTGCTCTATCCACTGCACCACCTAGCTGCCCCTTACTTTACTATATTGTTAACAGTGTACTTTGTCTCCCCATTGCATCTCCTAGATTGTCTTTTCTTATCTTTTCCCCCATTTTTGCTAATTTTCATGGTGTGACACGAAAACTCAGAGTTTCAGTTTGTATTCCTTTTATTATTGATGTTTCGAAGGATGTTTTCAAGTGATTATTTATGGTTGGCCAAATGTATTTTGAAAATTATTCCCATCCATTGACAACTTATGTATGGAGGAAACCTCTTTATATTATGTTTGTATTGTTTGGATGACAAAGTAGAAAAATCATCGAATATAGAAATCTGGTACCTGGGTTCAAATCTTCATTCCATTTAGACTTTAGGAGACTTTGAACGAGTTTCTTAATCATTATAGGTCGCAGTTTCCTCATCTGTTAGATGAGTGGATGGTACTACATAGCTTTTAAGGTCCCTAAAATGTTTAAGGACCTTTCATGTTTAAATCTATAATTACTGTATATTTTATATGTCAGATTTTTATTAGTTATAATACAAATATTTTCCCACTCCATGGATTTTATATGTGATAAAGCTTTTTTAAAGTTATAAACTTTATTTTCTTCTACCTGAATTGTAAACAGTACTTAATTTACTTCTCTTTTTATTTTTAACTATATTAGTTTTTGATATTCAGCTTCAGTTTAGTTAATTATAGTCCAGATGGTAGAATACAAAGTTATGCCAAATTCATTTTCAGTTTTCTCTGAATTTTTTTTTTTTGCATAAAGGGAGCCCTTTCCTTAGTAATTTAAATTTTGGAAGTACATTTTGGAGGGCCAAATAACAGCATCATTGTTCATGTTTATAAAAAGGTATTACATGATCCAGTATGAAAGGCCAAAGTAAATATGGTATCTGATTATTTTTGATAGTTTCTTATTCAGTTTGTTTGATACTTTTAATATTTTTTTAAACTAATATAAAATACTTTTGGTCATTGCTGTTTTATGATATATATATATGTTATATATATATATATGTTTCTGGTAATTCTTTGCCCCTCTCATTCATACATTTTAAATTTTCCTGAGATTCTAGACCTTTTATTCTTACAAAGAATACTGCTATTTTGTTTAATTAGAGGCAAAAATTCATTAGAAATTTTATTGACTTAGCTTTAAATGTACAAATTAATTTAGTTAACATTATAATTTATACTATGTTGGAAAGCCCCAAATAGAAACCATGGACCTCTCTCCAATCTGTCACCTCTAATTTTAATTCATCTGAAATGGTGATATTCTGTTTCTTGGAAATATATAATAAGAAGAAGATAATATAGACATTAAAATGGGTTTTTATGATAGTGAGTATTCAAAATGAGTTATGAATGAATGAATACATTATATGCCATGGAGAGCAAAAAAGCTTCCATTATTCAAAATTCATTCATTTGTAATTAGTGATATTTTAAAATTATTAATCATATTGTCCTGCAAGTTGTACCCTAGGCAAATGCCACTGTCAACTGTGACTAATCCCAGTTCTGTTTACATCTCTATTTGAATATAAGTGGGAAAAGTGTTAATATCCTAATTTTTTTTTAAATAAAGGTAAATGAATCAAAAGTTAAATGTTTCCTCTTGTCATTTATATCAAGGCTTAAGTTAGCTTTTGAAGTAGTTTTCAGGATGAACTCAAATTGATACTGAGAAGAGTAGCAGAGAGCTTAATTCCTAGATTCTGCTATATGGAAATTAGTTCCTGAGTGATTACATTTAATTAATGTAACCCCATTTCATGTTTTATCAAAGTGACAATGATATAGAGTTGAATGACTAATGAGAAGGAAGAAGGAAAATACAGAACTTTTTGTATCCATAGCACACAATCCTGGATTAGAATGAGCTGATTGGTGGACCATATATGAGTTTATATGTTGCTAGCATTTATTCACAAAATGGTCTATTATACAAGAATAATAATATTAAGTTTTGACTGAGAAGTTCAGCAGATTGGTGTATTAATTTATAGAGCAGTCTCTAATGTGGCTTGGTTAATAGTTAGAAAGCCAGTCTTTGAATGAAAAAAAAAAAAAAAAACCTAGATTCAAGTTCTTTTTCTGCCATAGACTAGGTGTGAGATCCTAAACAAATAACTTATCCTCTCACTATTATGAGGCAAAATTTGAATTAAAACAATATACAACTTCAATAAAAGGCACCTGAATTATATATACAAATGTGTATGTATATATATATATGTATGTATATACATATACATATGTATATGTATATATATATACACACGTGTGTATGTGCATGTGTTGACCCACACGCATCCATTCCTGGCACCGTGTTTAAGGCAATACACACATGTAACATGTGTACATACATATATTACATAATTGTGTATATGTATATACATATACATTTTTGTGTTTTGTCTTAATTATGTGCCAGAAATCAGACAGGATGAGGTAAAGCCCAATAACAGCATCATTGTTCATGTTTATAAAAAGTTATTACATGATCCAGTATGAAAGGCTAAAGTAAAAATGGTTTCTGAAGATTCAAATATCATCTGGGCAAGAAACTAGATTTATTCAATGTAACAACTTGTAGGAATCTATTCTGTGTAGAAAACAGATTGCAGTATCTAACAGAAAATAATTTCATCCTTGGAAAATTGTGGTAAGGCCCAGTCAAAGGGCTTGACAGAAGACAGAACTATAGGACCACAAGAAAGCAGGAAATGGCCCCTTCCACCTCATCATCTTTTACTTTTCCACTTTCTGAGGAAATATATAAAACAAAGTACAGTCTGAGTAGATGAAAGATATCACAAATTTGAGAACATTCTACTTTATAATAGATTTTTGGCTAAGAAGTAATTTTGTTTGTTAGTAGATACAGAACTTCCAGCCTTTAAACTTTTACTTTCAGATTACTTAGTCAACTCCTATGTTGAAATCTTTATGCTAGCTATTTATCTTCATGTTTTTTTTCATCTTCTTAAATGATATGATTTCAGTACAAGTCTTAAAATTAAAGCAAACATTTATCTATTCCAATAATACAAAGATAAGATACTGTACTGTGATTTGCTGGCTATTTTAGATTTTTATAAAGCTTTAATTCCTCTCTAGGAGGAAAAAGAATATTATCATTTCCATATTTTTTTAATAATAACTTCAAATTGTCATAATTGCTAAAAGATTCTGATTATTGAAGCCTTCATCTCCTTTTCTCAAAGAAGGACAGATATTCTACTTGCTATTCTGTTGCAAGTAATTTTTCATGTCTAAAAATCAAAGACTCTTAAAATTAAAAGAAATCATAAAGGCCATCTAATTCAAATTTGTATTTCATGTAGGAATTCTCTCTATAGAATTCCTGATCTTTGATAATATAATATAGTATGAAAATTTATTATTTTTAAGAATATAAAAGTCTCTTAAACAAATGCAGAAAATCAGAAAAAAAAACCCTAGAGCACTAGACGGATTCCCCAAATAATTCTATCAAACATGCAAAAATAAGTGGTTCCAATATTGCATAAATCATATAAATAGCAAAATAAGCAATATCAGTTTCTTTCTATGACATACAGTTATGATAGATAAACTAGGAAAAATAAAAATAAAGACAATAACAAACCAATATCTCTAATGAACACAGATTAAAAAAAAACCTATTAGCAAAGAGGCTAAAAAATACATCACAAAGATTCTATATTATAAAAACAGGATTTATGTCAGGAACACGAATCATTTAATATGAGGAAAACATATAATTATTTAATCATATTAGTAAGAAATCATCAAAAAGTATATGATTAAATTAATAGATAAAAAATGTTTTAGCAAAGTACAATACCAATTTCCATTTAAAAAAATAAAAATATAGGGGAAGCTAGGTGGCTCAGTGGATAAAGCACCAGCCCTGAAGTCAGGAGGACCTGAGTTCAATCTGACCTCAGACACTTAACACTTTCTAGCTGTATGACTCTGGGCAAGTCACTTAACCCCAATTCTTTCAGCAATAAATAAATAAAATTAAAAAAAAATAAAAATATAGGAATAGATAACATTTTCCTTAAACCAATAATTAGTATATACTTACATTATTATATACCAATATAGTTGTGATAAACTAAAATCTTTTCTGATAAATACAGAAGAGAAATAAGGATGTCTTCTTACCAGTTTTATTTGACATTGTATTAAAAATAATGGCTACAAGGCAGCTAGGTGTTACAGCGGATAGAGTACCAACCCTGAAATCAGGAGGACCTGAGTTCAAATCTGGCCTCCAACACAACACTTGCAAACTGTGTGACCCTGGGCAAGTCATTTAACCCCATATTGTCTCAAGGAAAAAAATGCTGGTCATAATAAAAGAAGAAATAGAAAATGAGGGAGTAACTTTAGGTAATAAAGAAAAAAAAAATTGTCACATTTTGTAGATGATATAATAGTTATAAAAGTTAACAAGCAAATTTTCAGGATATAAAATAAATCTATAGAAATCATTACAATGTGTACATAATCCTAATAAAATTCAGCAGGAAGAAATAGAAAGTAAAATTTCACTTCAAATTATTATAGCATGATTCAAACATGTATAATCTAAATTTCAACATATATACAAAAAACTGTATAAATGAAACTATAAACAGTATACAGAAATAAACAGAGAAAAATAATTTGTAAAATATTAATTTTTCATGGGAAGGACAAGCTAATATAGTGAAAACAACAAAATCACCTAAATTAATTTACTTATTCAATGTCATATAGTGTTTTCAAAGAACCCCCCCCAAAAAAATTCATATGAAGAAAAAATAAAAGGTTTAGATTTTCAAGAGGAACAATGCATGAGGGAACCTAACTAACTTGGGGCCTATGGGGTTTATAATTTGAGATCTGACCTAATCAGATTTATTACAAAGCAATAATTATTCAAATGATTTCTAAGTTGTTAAATATACACCCACATAAAGATTAGTGAGAAATAGTAGATATACAATATACAAAAACTAATGTTTCTAGTACTATAGTGTTCAATGAACACAGATAGTGGGATAAAGACTCATTATTTGACAAAATATTCCAGAAATATTGTATGGTTGTATGGGAGAAATTAGATCTAAACAAACACCTCAAATCTTATACAAAACTAAGCTCCCAAATACAAATTAAAGAATCATGGAAAGATTACCTATTAATCCTGTGGATAGGAGAAAAGTTTATGAGCAAACAAGAAATAAAAAGAATCATAGAAAATAAAAATCAATAATTTTTCTTAAGTAAAATTTAAGTTTTTACATAAACAAATCTAATAAATTTAAGGTTAAAAGGAAGCTAATTAATAATTAACTTGGGGTGGGGGGAATCTTTGGAATAGATTTCATAGTAAAGATACATTTAAAGACATATTTAATTTCTAAGGAATTGATTCCAATGTATAAAAATGAGCCATTCTCTGATATAAAAACAAACTATCCCTAAGAGAAGAAATGCAAATCTAGTCAGAAGAAAAAAAAAGTGCCAAATTACTACTAATTAGGGAAGTAAAAATTAAAGAAATTCTGAGATTCTACTTAAATCATCAAAATTACAAACATGAGAAAAAAGGGAAATGACAAATGTTGGAGGGACTATAGGAATACAGGCACACTGATGCATCTTTAACCCACAGATGGATACAATCACTCTGGAAAATAATTTGGAATTAAACACAAAAAGTTACTAAATGGTGCAGTAGGACTATATATCAAAAGAAATGAAGGATAAAGGGAGCATTCCTACCAGTACAAAATATTTATAGTACCTTTTTTTTTTTTTAAATAGGGGTTTAAAAAAAAAAAGGAAGCTAAGGCAGATGGCCATTAATTGAAGATATATTAAATGTCATGATATATGAATGTGATAAAACACTCCTACTATGATGACAACAGAGAAAATGATTTCAAAAAGACATGGAAATATTTATGTGAACTGATTCAACATGAAGTAAGTTGAAACAGAATAAGATATACTATAACATTAATATTATAAAAATGAACAATTTTGAGAACTTTTATATACTAATGAAAAAGGAAATGAGCAGAACAAGTACAATTTATACAGTAAAGACAAGAATGTAAAAACAAACTTTGAAAGCTTTAAGAATGATGAGTGTTGCAATTATTAGTCATTCCAGTAAATTGATTCTGAAACATGCTATCCATGACAAAGTGATAGATTTTAGACTTAGAAATATACATAGAAGCACACATATGCAAGGACAATGTATTCTATTTTTGAATATCTCTAATTATATTTTAAAATTATTTCATTAATCTACCTTCCTATAACTTCTACCTATTGATCCTTATTCTTCTCTCTGAGACTAATTAATTAAAGTATGTAGTTTTTTTTTTCTCTATATGATAACAAGTGATTTAGAAAATAAACTAGTTATTTTCAGAAAATAGAGAAAAGAAAGGAGAAATTTATTGTTAAATTTTTGATTCAATTACAAAAGATCATTACAATGATTCAAAAGAGGCCTAAATATTATTTCATTAGGTATTGTGATTATGCTATGTAATATAATCTTCACTTTTGAGTTTCTTTTTTAACTTTTTTTTTTTTTAATACAAGGAGGAAAAGAAATATGTTGGATAGATGAACTTTTCTTTTTCCTGAAGAATGAAAGGAAGCCACTACTATGTTGTATTTACAGGAAGGTAACAAACTAAACCTTGTGACATAAAAGAAAGAAATCACCCACCAAGATTTGTAATATTAAATTGCTCTGAAGTCCTAAGACGATGAGTCCAGAGTTATTTATGTGGACTATTAGTACTTCTTCAAAAGAAAAAAAAAAGGATAAGGATATATATGATAACAAGCCATAGAACTAAACATAAAACTAAGGAACAATTAATTCATATTCATTAAAAATGGAAAATTGGTAAGAAAGGTATCTAAGTTTAACTCTATATATTTCTTTAATCCTTCGTAGAAACTGCCGTTTTTATTTAACAATTATTTTGATTTATTTGTAGGTATTTAAAAATATTTTTACTGGAAAATACATAATAGGGACATCTAGATTGCACAGTGGATAGAACATTGAACCTAGAGTCAGGAAGATTTGAGTTCAAAACTGGGTTTAAACACTCACTACCTGTAAGACCCTGGACAAATTTGTCTTATTTTTCCTCAATTTCCTCCTTTATAAAATGAACTAGAGAAGGAAATGGCAAACTTCTCTAGTTAGTATCTTTGCCAAGAAAATCCCAAATGGAGGCACAAAGAGTCAGACATGATCAAAATAATTAAAAAATGAAAATAAATCTGGGGATACCAGGAGACCCCCAAGACACTTTCAGGGAGTCTGGGAGATGAAAACTATTTTCATAATAATACTGAGATGTTTTAGTGTCCAATACAATAAAGAACAGTAGATATAACCTACATAAACAAAAGTTCTTTAGGAGAGGAGTCCTCAATATATTTTAAGAGTTTAAAAGGAGTCCTAAGACCAAAATGTTTGAGAAGTGATAAAATGGATGATCTCTAAATCCCTGTCCAGTTATCATTTTTTCTTGAATCTAGCTTAGTAGAAAGGACACCAAATTTGTAGCCAGAGGATCTAACTTCCAATTCCAACTCTGCTCCTAGGAAGTTTATTCTACAGAGCACCAACCCTTCCATGTAACAAGAATTCACCTTGAACTCTGCCTGTTGAACTCTTCCCTATTTTAAAAAATTTAGATTAGATTGTAGGTCCTCAAAGAAACCTTCCCTAATCCCTCAGGCAGAAGGAATCCCTCCCTGTTCCTATCTCTTATTTTGTACTTGCTTTATTTGCTATGTACTTACATTTTTTTTTATTTTAATGTTGTTTTCCAATTAATAAGTATTTCTCTTTTCTCCCTCCCACCTACTCTAATTGGAAAAGAGGAAAAAAAAAAACCTCTTGTAACAAATACACACCATTCTATGTAATAATATTCTAATTTTCATTATGCTTATTTGCATATCTTCCTGAAGACTCCATTAGGAGTTTTCTATCTAGTACATAGTAGAAACTTCATAATATTTGCTGAATTGGAATGAATTAATTTGAGAATATAATTATTATCATCCTGGCATAGCAGGAGGTTTATTCTCCCATATTTCAATGATATTGAAAGAGATAAACTGTCACATATTTGACTATTCATCTACTTGACAAGAATGAATAGCTAGGAAGGGCAATAAAACAATTAGTACATTTATCAATTAGCTTTCTTCCACTTCAGTGAAAAAGACTAGGTGTTAGTTTGCCATGATTTAAACCCTGGTCCAAGCTTTTATGGATAAAATTATTATACTTGGTACTATATGGATTGTGAATTGCAAACATCATTTTAGCCATTAATGGGCACTAATATTTATTCATGATCATTAATGGATATTAACATACTCTAATATTCATTCATTGATGTTAATAAAGTTCAGTTATCTTCATTAGTAAATCCCTGTCTCTGAGTCCCTCAAATGAAAATGTCCTTTCTATCCTCATATTTTTCCTTTAGCACCTTGTATCTTTCCTTTATACTCTTCTCACATTCCTCTTTTATTTTAGTAATTTGTATATGCAACTTTCTCTCATATTAGATGACAAACTCCTGGAAAGTAGGGACTAAATTCTTTTTAACTTTGTGTCCCCATTGCCTAGCAAAGCTCCTTGAAAATCATACAAACTCTTAATGATCATCTGTTGAATGAATAATCAAAACACAAACTTGGAAAATAAAAGAAATGAACAATTGTCTTATATGTTTCAAGTACAAACAGGGCATCATCATTTATGCACTTGTTCATTATTCTTCCTTACTGTGGCTATTAGCTATTATCTGTGACATGAAAAATGCACATGGATATTAGAAATTTTTTTTCCTGATATAAAAAAGAAGCATTCATTGTAAATTGTTTATAAATAATGCTTGAACTACCATAGCCCCTGTTTCCAGAAAGTAACTTGAAAATTCACCAGGGAAGAATTCTGTTGAGTGGGTGTATTTTTCTAATTTATCACTAAGTTAGATATTTATAGCTAATTTATAGCCAATGGAGACTGAAATACCAGTTACATTTTACTGTCATGAAAGGATCAAATTGAATTCAAAATGCTCCCTCTTAGCAGGGCTGCTTTTAATTTCCATACGAAAAAAATGAATCCCATAACCCTATACTTAGTTGTATTTGTCAAAAGCAATTTTCCTTTTTAAAATTCACAAAGGGAACACTAAAATGATGAATAGGCACCAAGCCCAGCATTCACTCCGGATGGAGAATGATGATTGATTATGGAGACAGAGCAGCCACACCTCCCAAAGCAGAACAGCTCTCTGATGATAGTATATGAGGTACATAACTATTCAGCAGCATTCACCAGTAATTCAGGTTTAGAAGGATGACAGCAAGGGCATTTATTTAAATGTATGGTTAACATGATGTCAGAATTCAGACACAAAGGGCCTATCCCTGCCTTTCTTTCCTACCCTTCAACTTTCTTCCTTTGCTTTCAATTAAGCATTCCAAATTCCTCAACCCCAACTCCAACATCCAAAATAACTGAAACTTATTTTATTTAGACAACTACTCCCCTTTGAGAAAATCATTATTGCAAGAATATTTCAAAAGACACCTGTAATTTGAGACTTTCAACAAGGAGAGTTTAATTTAAGAATCCAGTTAATAAATAGTTAATGAATAAGTATGGTTGGTTGCTTTTTTTTTTTTAAGCAAATTTAATGAAATAGTAGACTGAAGTTTAACTACATAGGCTAAGGTAAACAACATATTGAGATAAACTCTGACTATAATCACTAACATAAAAAGAAAAGGGAGACATGATATCTTTGCTTTGACAGGAGACAATGCACAAATATCCTTATGTTATAAAAAAAAATCTTTCTTTGCTTACCTTGTATCTTCAGAAGAGAGCTGACAATATAAATACTGATAGAATTTTCTTATTATTATTTCTAAGGGAAAGTTTTAGATCCTATGGAAATCTAGTTAAGGTGCAATTTTTGCACTGGTATAGAGATGATTGGCTCCATGTTTACCCCTTCTTCTCTTTCACTGTCCCCTGTAGGTCTAAGCATTATCATCTATTCTTATGTTCTACCTGCAACTCTATGGTATCTGGTTTTGTGAATGTGTCTCAGCATTTGTCTTTCTTTTCCCCCATTTTCAGTTTAAAGCCCTGTTAATCAGATCAGCCAGTTTTCAGGCAATAACTTTTAAGATAGAGATAATAGAAACAAGCCTTGAGGTGTCTCTTCATTTGTAATGCAGGATTGGTTCCCAGAGCAGCATATTGGGGAAAAAAAAAAAAAAAGCTTGCAGAGAATTATTGGCCAGTTTTCTGAATCACTCACTTTGCTCTACTATTGTGTACCATTCCTTCATATGACCATTTGTTTTGAAGCGGTGAGGCATGAGACAGACAGTTCCAAAGGGTTGCTATTGAAAATTTTCTTGAACTCTGTTGAAGCAAATGCAGTTGGCAAAGTACAGGAGAAAGAACCCTGAATTTGGAGCACAGGCTCCATAGCCTGCCTCTCTGCTACTTAGCTCTGAGTGTGTGTGTGTGTGTGTGTGTGTGTGTGTGTGTGTAACAGAGACAGAAAAAGATAGAGAAAAGGAAGGAAGAAAAGGAGGGAAGGAGAATTAGAGAACTAGCTCTCCTCTCTGAACCTCAATTTCTTCAACTATAGAATAATGAATCGAACTAAAAGATGTCTAAGATTTGTTCCTCTGATTCTCAGGTCCATTGTCAGAAACCTGTATATGATAATCCAGGTGCTCCTTCAATCAATCAAAAGAAGTTATTAAGCACCCCCTATATGTCAGGCATTCTGCTAAGTGCTGGGAATATGAAGATGGCAATGAAGTACAATGCCCTCAGGAAGTGTTTATTCTAAAAAAGCAGAAAATGTGTGCTTTGTGCTTATGTATACATATGCTTATGCAAAATAAACGCAAGCCAGTTTTGAAGAGAAAGACACAACCGAAGATTGAGTAAAAGCTTCTTGTAGAAGGTTGTACTTCAACTAAGTTTTGAAGCAAACTGAGTATTCCAAGTGTAGGGGCATGAAGCATACTCTAAACCTAGCAGGCAACTAGTTCAAAGAAAAAGAGCAAGGATATAGAATGCCAGGTATGAGGAATTGCAAGAAGGCTAGTTTGTTCTAGAGAAAAATTTGGAACTATGCCCAAAGGACAATAAAACCATGCATACTGCAGCAGCTAGAAGGTGCAGTGGAGAGAGTACCATACCTGACCTCAGGAGGATCTAAGTTCAAATCTGGCCTCAAACACTTAATGCCCCTAGGCAAGTCACTTAACCCCAATTACCAAAACAAACAAACAAACAAACAAAAAACATGCATAGCCTTTGATCCAATAGTCTTAATACTGAGTCTATATCTCAAAGAAATAACAAAAAAGAGGAAAGGATCCATATATGCAAAAATGTTTGTAGCAACTCTTTTTTGTAGTGGCAAGTAACTGGAAATTGAATAGATGCTTATCAGTTGGGGAATGGCTAAATAAGTTATGGTATAGGAAGATGATGAAATATTATTATTGTACAAGAAATGATGACCAGGCTGTTCTCAGAAAAACCTGGGAAGACTTACATGAACTGATGCTGAGTGAAGTGAGCAGAACAAAGAAAACATTGCACACAGTAACAAGATTATGCAATGGTAAACTGCGATGGATGTGGCTTTTTTCAACAACGTGGTGATTCAAGTCAATTCCAATAGACTTGGTATGGAAAATGCCATCCACATCCAAAAAGAGAACCATGGAGACTGAATATGGATTGAAACATAGTATTTTTGCCTTTTTTGTTTCTTTCTCATGATTTTTTCCCTTTTGGTCTGATTTTTCTTGCACAACATGACAAATATGGAAACATATTTTAAAGGATTGCACATATTAAACTATATCAAATTGCTTGCTGATTGAAGAGAGAAGAGGGAAAGGAGGGAGGGAAAATGTGGAACATAAAGTCTTACAAAAATGAATATTGAAAATTATCTTTATATATATTTGGAAAAATAAATGCTTTTGAGGAAGAAAAAAGAAGGCTGGTTTGGTTAGAATATGAAAGGAATTAATATGTATGTTTTGTTGTTAACCAGTACTTTTTCATTTTGCTTCATCTCCACCCATCAATGAGAGAAAAATCCCCGTTAAGAATAACCAGTCACCTATTGGTTGTGCCATGTTTCTGGAATGCACTCCATCCTTACTTATGCCTTATGAAATCCCATTCTTCCATTAATATTCAATTCAGGCATTATCTTTTGCATGAAGCCTTTCTTTATCAACTAAATGTCAATACTCTTCCCCCCCCCAAGCTACTTTGAATTTAATTAAATGTATTTATATTAACTATATATATATATAATACACACACACATATATATATGTTACCTTTTTCATTAAAAGATAAACTCCTTGTGAGTGTGGATTGTACAGTGTGAAGAATACAGTAGGAACTAAAATATAATTGATTGATTCTCACCACTACTAACAATGGGTAGGCCCAAAAGCCACAGAAATAGAAAAATATTTCCAGACCACTGACTTTGTATCTAACCGGATCTTCCTCCTCCCTTCCTCCAGTCACATTCCATAGCAATCTATGTTGAAAAATGTCCAAAATTCTTCACCAATGTTCAGTCATAGAAGAAGCAAGCCACCTAACTAAAGCCATCAAGAAATCCTTGAAAGACAAGAGATAGTATGTAACAGGGAAGTTAACACACTGCTACCATCTCAACCACTATCTCCCTCTAAACCTGAAAAGAAATAGTTTAAGATGTTAACTAGCAGCAACCTCACATATAATTTGGTCCCTGTTTGTGAAAGTACTCCAGCTTCTACCTCCTTACTTCTGCCTCATAGAGTCCCTTCCTTCCATTAATATTCAGTTCAAGCATCATCTTTTACATGAAGCCTTTCCCATATATATATCCTCTCCCCATATTAGAATTTTAACTCTTTATATTCAAAAATTAGTGCTTTTCATTTTGTATCTCCAGTGTTCAGCATAATGTTTTGCTGATATATATAGCAAATATAGCAAACCCTTTTTCATTCATTCATTCATTCACTCAGTAAGGGTAAAAAGCAGGCTTTAACCAGAAAGGTATTAAATTACCAATGAAGAAGGGATTAAGCATTTGTTACATAACAACTATGTTCCAGGCACTGTTCTAAACACTTTACAAACACAATCTCCTTTGATGCAACTCTGTGAAGGAGATGCTATTGCTGTGGTTCAGTCACTCATTCATGTCTGACTCTTTATGATCCCATGAACTACAGTTCAATTAGCTCTTCTATTCTCCATTATTTCTCTGTCTGTCCAAGTTCTTGTTCTTTGTTTCCATGACACTATCTACCTATGTCAAATTCTATTATTTCCCTTTCTTTTTGGTTTCAATCTTCCCCGATATCAAAGTCTATTAAAGTTGAAGAAATTGAGGGAAAGAAATTTATGGAATATTCATTTGAAAATGCCCAATAGGAGGTTGGGAATAAAGGGAATAGAGCTCAGGAGAGATATTCAAATTGGGTATATAGATGTGGGAGTCATCTGCATAGAGATGATAATTGAACTCAAGTGACCTGATGTAATAAACAAGGGAAAGTATAGAGAAATAAATAAAGAATGTACAGAACAGATCCTTAGGCATAGTTAGAGTTAGAAAATAGTCAAAGACTGATGAATCAGAAATTAAGGCTGAAAAGGGTTATGCAATTAAGAGAGAATAATGTCATACAAAAAAACTCAGGAAGGAGAATATCCAGAAGGAGAAAGTAATCAATAGTGCAAAATAGTGCAGAGAGTTCAAGAAGGGGGAAGACTGAGAAAAACATATTGATTTTGGTAATTATACTTCTTCATAATTCTTCCTTGGTAATATTAAAACAAATTTATGTTCACCATGTCTATTGTATTTTGGGATACTCAGAAATGAATAGTTATCAATTCTATATGATAATTACATATAGATATATAGAAACAAAATGATTATTATTGTTATATAACAGTATCCTCGGAATGATTAACTTCTAACTCCTTAATATTCCCTATTCCATCCCCTTCAAAGCATGTCCATCTGCTCAAATTCTAGCAAGGTGGCTATATCCAGTTGTTTACTAGTGTTCTGATCCTGAAAATATGCCACCTTTTCAGAAGATCAACTTCCACTTCAGATTTAGCTATAAGATATATTATATGCACATAGATATATTACATATCAGCAAACAAGCAAAGGACAAGCCAAATTTTAACATAACCAAAATTCATTGCAATAAAACTAATGCATAGATTCTTTCTACAATTGCAGAGAAATGGAAACCAAGGGGATTTTTATCACCTGGGGAATGGTTGAACAAGTAATGGTATATGAATGTCATGAAATACTATAGTACTGGAAAAAATGATGAAGGGGATAATTTCACAGAATAATTTATATAATAGCAACACTATTGTAAAGGCAATCATATTTAAGTCTTATAAATTCTAAGCAATTTAAAAATCAATCACAATTTCAGATGACTCATGATGAAACTATTATGCATCTCTTAAAGAAGTGATGCACTCAAGAGTAAAGATTTCATTTTATTGTGCTTTTGGACATAGTAAATGAGGGTATTTGCTTTTATTGACTATATGTGTTCATAATAAGTATTGTTTTTCTTGCTTTTGTTTGTCTTTATGCTGTCTTTCTTGTACTATCAGTTGAGGGGAGAAGAGGTCAAAGAGAAGGGAGATAGATCTTCAGTTGCAAAAAAGTAATTTTTAAAAAGAAAGTAGATAAAGCCTTAGGAATCATGCAGTAGCATTCAGATATGAAAATCCAACAAGTTCAAAGCTAAGAAAAGCCCAATAAGATCATGGTTCGTTCCAGCATAATATATGAGCCTATTATAAGTATTACTATAAATGGAAAGCTTTTCTAGGAATTTAAAAAGGATATCTAACAAATAAGACATAAAGTAATGCTCATTGTAGGAAAAATATGACCATGATTTTCCTTTTTGCATAATGTCTAATAATTTTCGGTTTATTGTTACAATTTTTTGTTATAATTTGACCAATAAGTTTACATAATACTTTGTCTTTTCAAGTTTCCTAAGACAAAGAGTAGGCATACTGATAAGACAAATATGTCATATCCTTTTGATTTATACATTATATATGATTTACAAATAATTATATATTTATCTCTCTACATTCTATTTCTACCACTCTTCCATCACCATGGTGATGGATAATTTTTCAGAGCCTTTATTTGCTTATCTGAAAGGCTAGATGTCATAGACTGGAAGATATTTAATGTGTCTATCAATTCTAGATCTATGCTTGTTAGCATATTTCATAGAATCCCTGAATTAAAAGGGGTATCAGAAGTAGTCTAGTATAATTCTTACTCAAAGTAAAGATCCATATTATAGTATTCATGACAAATAGTCATCTAGCTATTGCTCAGATATTTCCAGTACAGAGAAAACACTATTTTCCCTAGGTACCCCATCTCACTTTTGGGCAGCTCTAATGATTGAGGGAGATCTTCATTATGCTAATGAGAATGATTAAATAACATTATCCTGGCATTGACCAGGATAACTCTAAGCAACCTGGCTTTAAACTATCTTTCCAATCTCATTATACATAACTCTCAATACACGTTGCGTGTCCTAATAGAATATAAGCTCCTTTAGAGCAAGGACTATTTGGTTCTATGTCTTTGTATGCCTGGTACCCACAGTACATAGAAGGCTTTTATTAAATCTTTGTTGACTGACTATATTGAATTAAAATTTAAAGCTGTGACATTAGAAGCCATCATATTCAGCCTCCTCATTTAAAGATGCTAAAATGGAGTCCAAGAAAGCTAAATCTGTCTTGCCCAGAATCACCAAGTGATTAAAGGTCTGAGGCAGGATTTGAACACTGATGTATATATGTGTGTGTGTGTGTGTGTGTGTGTGTGTATACACACATGTGTGTATACACACATATATATGTATAATATACATATAGTGTTATGTATATACATGTATCTTACATTAGTAATATTAAAGTCCTATACGAAAATCTGTTATTCTCCTTGTGTTATTTTTAATGCTGTTACCAGTATAATATCAACATTGCTACTTCTACTATTATCACTATTACAACTTTTATTATTAGCCTCTCTTAGCCTCAGTTTCTTCATTTATAAAATTGGAAATTATAATAGTACTATCACTTAGGGTTGTTGTGAAGATGATATGAGATAGTATTTGCTTTTTTATGTACAGTTTTATTTTTTTAATTAAAGCTTTTTATTTTCAAAACATATGCATGGATAATTTTTCATGGAGCAAAACATTATGCTCCAAATTTCCCCTCTTTCCCCCCAGCCTCTCCCCTAGGTGGCAAGTAATCTAATATATGTTAAACATGTTAAAATATATATTAAATCCAATATATGCATGCACATTTATACAATTGTCTCGCTGCACAAGAAAAATCAGATCAAAAGGAAAAAATGAGAAAGAAAACAAAATACAAGCAAACAACAAAAAGAATATAAGTGCTATGTTGTGATCCACACTCACTTCCCACAGTCCTCTTTCTCTAGGTCAAAAATATATTGTTTATACAAATAAATCAATTAAATATACATATTTTAATAATACCTAAAGAATGCTGGATTCATAATGCCGATACAATAATAATTGTTGGTAGGAATACTTGACAAAATTATAAAATCCCTTCATAGACTTCCATTCTGCTGATTTGTTCCCTTCTCTTCCCCCCCCCCCACTCTTCTCTTCCTGTCTTTTTTATATCCACCAGTTAATTCCATCACTCAAAGACTATAGCAGCTTAAAGTTTGAAATTCTACATCTCCAGGTGCTAGATATTTACTTCCAGTTCCAATCTACTCTACAGAATTTGTATTGATTACTCCTTCTTTGAGACAAGTATCAAGAAGAAATATTTTATCCCTTGGCTGTATTGAATGGGTATAAAACTACTTAGAAAGTCATAACCAGAAGGAAAAAAAGAAGCAAAACTTAATAAGATAGGGACTGGAATAGAATATTTCCTCACGCTTTTCTAACTGGACACAAAATCAAAAGAAGTGAAAGAGGTAAAACAGAATTACCCTTGCTGACAAAAAGGTTACATAACATATCATAATAGTTCAAGCTCATGACTTATTTCTATGCACTCTGATAGATGCTTTTCTTTCCATTAGATAGGCTGTCAGCTCATGAGAGACAACCAAGTAAATGCAAAACCCAGCAAAAATCTGGTGAAGCAGGCTAAAACAGAACAGAAGACCAGGCACATTTTCAAAACTCATGCTCTCATCAGTTCTCTAAGGCTTTAGCCTAGATTTTTCAGTTCTAAGCCTTCCAGCTCTGACAGATGTCATTAGAGATGTGATCCATCAGTAGAAAGATGAAGCATTACATTCCCAAGACCAAAGATGAGGACAATGATAATTAATGAGAGAAATCAGAACCAAAACCAACCAATATACAATTGTGAAAGAACTAGAGCAAAACTATGTACATCATCAAGCAAACAAGGAGAAAGAGAAGGAGGGAGGAAAGGAGGAAAGAAAAAAAGGAGGATAGAAGAAAGAAAGGAAAGAAGGGAGGGAGGGAGGGAGAGAGGAACAAAGGAAGGAAGGAAAGAAGGAAGGAAGAAAAAAGAAAGGAACATAACATACACTGTTTTTAAATTTATACACATCAGAGTTCCTTACTTCCCAATATTTTGACAGGAGATTATGGATAATATGAATATAACTAGACAAAACAAAAATTAACTAAGAAGTATGGGGGAGAAAGGAAACAGTGTAAAGAAATGTGAAATTCTAGAGTAAAATCCACAGTTATCTGAAGAGAGTGATTGACCAATGCACAAATAACAAACTATTTAATCTAGCTTTCCTCCCCTTACTACACTCTCTAACACATTTTACTAAATTTTAGTGGATTATAAAAAAAAGCACTATCCCCCAAAACAGTATCATTACAGCCCTATGCCAGCTCATCCTAGCTAGGTCAAGTAGCTCAATTTGGCACAAGATAGAAGGGAAGGTAGAATGGTGATATAAAAGAAATGTTAGATTTTATTATCACAGGATCTAGACTTAACTCCACAACAACTTCTCAGTCTCACAATTTCTTAGTAAAATGTGGGAGCTGGATTGGATGACATTATAACTATAGCAGTTTGAAATCTATGATCTAAAAAGAATTGAAGGTTGGAAGCACTCTGTGACAGTAACTCTACTCTTTCATTTTTCCAGCTCTCACACAGTTCTAATGTATATCTATAATTGCAAAGTACATAAAGGTGGGCCCCAATACCATACTATACAGCTAGAACATAGACACAAGAAACAGCTTGTCTATGAGCTATTCTCAAATAGCATGTAGAGATGGATATATACCTGCATGTATGTATATAATGCATATATATGTATATACAAATGCATGTATATATCACTATTTCCATATACATGTGTATTGTATGTAATTTTACTCATGAAAAAAATTTTTTTTATCTATTCTTACCTATATATTTTTCCTTTACTGCTTTATTTCTACAGAAAGCATCTGACAATACTACAGATGGTTTTCATACTTTGGGAAAGAAGGATGCACTAGATACTTTGGTGGGGGTGAGTTCAACCTTTTAGTGATGAAATTTGATCTCTTCCACCACATGGTGAAATATTGAGCTTATGTATTCCAGTTCATATCAAAATGGTTTGTGTTTTTTCTTTCCAAATTGTGTCTGAGGCTTGGCTAAGTCACCAGAATTTTAGAAGATTAAAGAAATATTAAGTCCAGTGCCTTCAAACAAAAAACAACCTCAGACACACTTAATTCATATTTTCTAGGTACTGGTTAATACCTAGCTTTAAATTTCTACTGGCAATAGAATTTCTTTTTCAAAGCTTCTGTAGCAACTTATTAAGTGAGAAGTCCTCAAAATAAGCAACTCCTGCTGCTACTTGTAATATTCAAAACAATTCAATAAGTGTTGTTAAAAATTATGTGCTAGACTGTGATACAAAAGGGGGAACATTGTCTTTGTTCTCAAGGAGCTTATATTCTGTTCAGGAGTTTGCAGCACATACAGAGATAAGGTTTTGTTTTAATTAATAGAAAAATAAAACTAATGGGAGAGTTGAGGAAAGACCTCATATAGACAATATTTGAGCTGAACATTGAAAGGTTTCCAAGAGACAGTGACAAGGAGAGAACATTTTGAGCTTAGAGTACAGAATTTACAAAGACATAAGGCAGGGATATTATATTAGAAATGTTAACTTTGGCAATAAGAGAAGAAAAAGAAATTAAAGGAATTAGAGTACATAATGAGGAAACCAAATTATCACTCTTTGAAAATGATATGATGGTATACTTAGAAAACCCTAGAGAATCAACTCAAAAACTACTAGAAACAATTCACAGCTTTAGCAAAGTTGCAGGATATAAAATAAATCCACACAAATCATCATCATTTTTACATATTATGAAAAAGTCCAGCAGCAAGTGATAGAAAGAGAAATTCCATTTAAAATACTGTAAATAATATGAAATATTTTGGAGTTTACCTGCCACAACAAAGTAAGAAACTATATGAACACAATTACAAAACACTTTCCACACAAATAAGGTCAGATATAATCAATTGGAAAAATATCAAATGCTCATGAGGTAGGCTGAGAAAATGTAATAAAAATGACAAAACCACCTTAATTAATATGCTCATTCAGTTCCATACCAATCAAACTCCCATGAAATTATTTTACAGAGCTAAAAAAAATAATAAAGAATTTCATCTGGAAGAACAAAAGGTCAAGAATTTCAAGGGAATTAATGAGAAAAAAAATGCAAACAAAGGTGTCCTAACTGTACCAGACCTAAAACTATATTATAAAGCAGCAGTGATCAAAGCCATTTGGTACTGGCTAAGAAATAGAGTAATCAATCAGTGGAATAGGTTAGCTTCACAGGACAAAATAATCAATGACTATAGTAATCTATTGCTTGACAAACCCAAAGACCCCAGCTTTTGAGATAAGAACTCACTATTTGACAAAAACTTCTGGGAAAATAGAAAATTAGTATAGTAGAAACTAGGCATTGACCCATACCTAGCACTCTATCCCAAGATAAGGTCAAAATGGGTTCTTAGTTTGGACATAAAGAGTGATATTATAAACAAATTAGGAGAACAAAGGATAACTTACCTCTCATATCTGTGGAGTAGGAAGAAATTTGTGGCTAAAGAAGAACTAGAGTACATTATTGAACACAAAATAGATAATTTTGATTATATTAAGTTAAAAAGTTTTTGTATAAGAAAACCAATGCAGGCAAGATTAGAAAGGAATATATAGAGAGCACTGACTCATATAAAGAAGTCAAGCCACTTTCCAATTGATAAATGGTTAAAGGATATAAACAGACAATTTTGAGATGAAGAAATTGAAACCATTTCTAGTCATATGAAAAGGTGCTCTCAATCACTATTGATCAGAGAAATGCAAAGTAAGACAACTCTGAGGTACTACTATACACCTCTCAGATTGGATAGGATGACAGAAAAAGATAGTATGAATGTTGAAGGGGATGGAGGAAAATGGGACACGAATATATTGTTGGTGGAGTTGTGAATTGAGCCAACCATTCTGGAGAACAATTTGGAACTGCATCCAAAGGGCTATCAAACTGTGCATACCATTTGATCCAGCAGTGTTTCTATTGAGCTTATATCCCAAAGAGATCATAAAGGAGAGAAAGGGACCCATATATACTAAAATGTTTGTGGCAGTCCTTTTTGTAGTGACAAGAAACTAGAAACTGACTGGATGCCCATCAGTTGGAGAAAGACTGAATAAGTTATAGTATATGAATGTTATAGAACATTATTGTTCTATAAGAAATGATCAGCAGTATGATTTCAGAGATGCCTGGAGAGACATATGAACTGATGCTGAGTGAAATGAGCAGAATCAGGAGATCATTGTACATGACAATAACAAGATTACATGATAATCAATTGTGATGGATGTGGCTGTTTTCAACAACAAAGTGATTCAGGCAAGTTCCAATGATCTTATGATGAAGAGAGCCATCTACATCCAAAAAAAAGGATTGTGGAAATTGAGTGTGGATCACAACATATCATTTTCACTCCTTTTGTTGTTGTTTGCTTGCATTGTGTTTTTTTCCCTCATATTTCCTTTTTGATCTGATTTTTCTTATGCAACATAATAATGGTATAAATATATATATATATATATATATTGGATTTAGCACATTTTTTAATATGTTTAACATATATTGGATTACTGGCCATTTAGTGGAGGAAAATTTGGAACACAAGGTTTGTAAGGGTTAATATTGAAAAATTATACATGCATATGTTTTGAAAATAAAATATATATATATATATATATATTTAAAATAACACAAGGAAGGAGATAGAATTTTGTGTCCAGTTTGTTTGGAACATAGAATATATGAGAAAGTAATGCAAAATCAGCCTGTGAAAATATCCTGGAGTCAGATTGCAAAGAACTTTTAATATCAAACAAAGGAGTTTGCAGTTTATACTAGACAGAAAAAGAAATTACTGAAGCTGTCTTTTGCATCTAACAGATTTTCAGAAGGCTGGGATGGAGAAACCACAAAGATATGGGTCTACTCTAGTGTAGTAAGATATAATGAAGCCAAACAGGCAGCAGTCTCTTTAGTGCAAGGGAAAGAATTATGACAGACTTTTTTTTTTTATTTAAGCAAAAGTATTTTTGGAGAATGTATTGTCCATTTACTCATCTTGGAGTGGGAGAATGGGGGAAGTCATATACCCCATCTCACTTAAAAAAAAAAACAGGGAAGGTGGGGAATTAGGAGTAGAAGAATATAGATTTGGAGCTAGAAAGGACCTCAGAATCTATCTGGTCCAATGCTATCATTTTACAGATGAGGAAACTGAGGTCCCTGAAAATTAGGGAACTTCCCCAAGATCACAAGGGTGGTAAACTTCAGAAGCAGGATTTATATTCAGATCACATGGCTCCAAAGCTAGTCTTTTCCCACTATATTTCCTTGCACAGCATCATTGTGGTACAGTAATTGACTTGATTTTTGTCATGAGGGGCTTTGTGGAATGGTAGATAAGTTTTTAGCTTCTGAGACAGAAAGATCTATGTTCAAGATTGCTTCTGACACTTTCTAGCTTGAGGATGAGGTGTATAAGGTATTAACAAAGTAGTAGCACTTCTGGTTAGAGTGCTTGCCAAGCCCTTTTGAGAGGTGCTTACCCATTTGGTGTTCACCTATCATAGGACTCTCACCTATGACTCCAAGAAACTGCAACATTGCTGCAGTAGACACATCTCTTACAGATGGGCCAAAGAAAGTTTAGGGTAACAGGCAGGCCTCAGTCCCATGAACAACTTAAAGGGATGTCTACTTCAAGCATGTGAAGAAGTGGCAGAATGGGCCGAGGAGAGCAATTTGTTTGAATGGCCATGAAGACATGAAGCAGTCACAGTGGAGTGTTTAGAGTTTAGTCAGACATCAATGCCAAGATTATCTACTGCATCTTAGGCTATCACCACTCATCTTGACTTTTGCCTTGCCAGTGGATTTGATGCTCTGGAAGAAAGAATAAGGTTGATGATTTTGTGTAATTCTGCCTCACTTGATTCCAATTCACACCCAAGTTAAAACATTACCCTTGTGGTGTTTTGAATTACTATAGAAACAAAGTAAAAACAACAAGAACTTTGTGATCCTGCCTACAAGTCACATCTTCTCACTAAGACTTACCTACTGAATCATATGCAATGGTGTGCCCCTTTTAGACCAAATTTGTAGGTAAAAGCAAGAACAGACAATAAAATATAATCTGAGGCCCTTTAAGTATTAATAATTCCATTCTTTATGAAGGATTTGAAGCTTTGGAGTAGCTTATCTGAATTTTAGTAGAGACAATGAACTTGTTGCCAGAGCATAGACAGGCTAAGTATCTTTTTCCCAGCCACTCATTTGCAGAGGCAAACAGAACATTTTAGTTATTGCTGTTGGGTCATTTCAGTTATGTCCATCTCTTAATGACCTCATTTGGGGTTTTCTTGGCAAAAATCCTGTAATGGTTTGTCATTTCCTTCTCCAACTTATTTTATAGATAAGGAACTGAAGCAAATAGTGTTAAGTAATTTGCACAGGATCATATACCTACTTAGTGTCTGAATTCAGATTTAAACTCAGGAAGATGAATTTTCCTAACTTTATGCTTGTTAACCTATTCACTGTGCCATTTAGTTTCTCCCAAATAGAATATTAGTTTATACAACTGAAGAAGCCTAAACCATGAAACTCTTTGGTAATTATTGGGCCAATGGTCATTGGCCAATTATGGCCTAGGCCACAGAGAGGAAGATTTAAAAAGGTATTGGATGATCATCAAAAGTTAGAGTCAGTTCTCTTATTCAGGGTGCTCATCCCTGACATGGGAAGAGTTGTTGAAAAGGGTGGCTATACTTCTATTTTCTCATCTTCTATCTGGGAGGTGCTCCCTAAGGGAGGGAGCAGAACTGGAGAGGCTTATACCAACCCAAGGTTAAGGATCCCCTCCATTCTGAAAAAGGGAAAGGGAACAAGCACTTATTTAGTGGTTATTATTTTCTGGAAATTGCTAAGAGATTTGCAAATATTTTAAATTGAGTCTTGCAGTTGAGTCTAAAGCTGGAAGCAGAAGAAACTTCAATTATCTATTCATAATAAGTCCAGGAAATCCAGTGGATAGACCTCTTTAGCAAAGATAATAGATCTTAGGAAGTGCAAGCACAGGAGTGGAATGATCGATCAGTCCATCACAAGAATACTTCATGTGAACTTTATGAGTATTCTTTTAAGAGAGAATGGACATCATGACTTTATGGTTCCTAAGGGGAAAAGGATATCCAGAATATGAAGTAGGAGAAATTGTGAATAATGCTTTGTCAAATATGTCCTTTATAAGAGTGCCCCATTACCACTGTTAACTAAGTTAAGTCCATTTTTCTCATAGATAGTGTATGTGATTATTGGAGAGTATACCTAAGAATATGGGATATCTAGGTGATTTGGTGGCTAAAGTGCTGAATTTGTAGTCAAGAAGGTCTGAATTTAAATCCAATCTTAGATACTTGCTGGCTATGTGACCTGGGGTGAATAACTTAACCTCTGTCTTAATCTAGGATCTTTGATTTAGGATGAGAAGTTTTGTGGAGTTCTAGAGGAGTGTTAATCATAGTTTACAGATCTACATTGGTGGAAGGGGTATCTCCAAAAAGAAAGATTCATATCAAAGTTGAAGCTTCATTACAATCTATACAATAGGGAAACTTTTTCAACTTTCTGGTAACTCATTGAATTTTTAGTTGAAAAAAATGGGGTTTTGGGGGCTTTTTTTGGTGAACTAAATCTGTACATTAATCATTTCCCCTGTGAGTTATTACTTAGTAAATTTCATTTTAGTTCAAGTCATTCTCAGACTAAAATCCTACTTTGTCTTGGAGCTAAGTCCAGGTCAAAAAAAAAAGATCTTCTGAATTCCCATAATTTATTTTGCTCATGAAAGAAAATATAATAAATAACTCACATTTATGTTGTCCATGATCATTACAACCATGACATATTAGAACTAGGATTCAAGCCCAGAGCTGTAAGTTCCAAGACCATTGTTTTTTCCTATTCTATTTTCTGCTCTCCCAAATGCTAGACATGGGCTGGTGCTAGAGTTTGGAAAAAATTTGATCCTCAAAAGTGACCCATTAGGAAAACTGGAAACTAGTGTGGAAGAAATTAGGGCTTGACCCACATCTAACACCACATACCAAGATAAGATCTAAATGGGTTCATGATCTGGATATAAAGAGTGATACTATAAGTAAATTAGAGGAATGTAATATAGTTTACCTCTCAGACCTATGGAGATGGAATAAATTTATGTCCAAAGAAGAACTGGAACTCTTAATTGAAAACCAGATAGATAACTTTGACTATATTAAGTTAAAAAGTTTTTGTACAAACAAAATCAATGCAGACAAGATTAGGAGGGAAGCAACAAATTGGGAAATCATCTTTACATTTAAGGGTTCTGATAAAGGTCTCATCTCTAAAATATATAGAGAATTGTCTCATATTTATAAAAATTCAAGCCATTCTCCAATCAATAAATGGTCAAAGGATATGAACAGACAATTTTCAGAGGATGAAATTAAAACTGTTTATAATCATATGAAAAGGTGCTCCAAATCACTATTGATCAGAGAAATGCAAATCAAGACAACCCTGAGGTACCACTTCACACCTGTCAGATTGGCTAAAATGACAGGAAAAGTTAATGATGAATGTTGGAGGGGATGTGGGAAAGCTGGGACACTGATGCATTGTTGGTGGAGCTGTGAACGGATACAGCCATTCTGGAGAACAATTTGGAGCTATGCTCAAAAAGTTATCAAACTGTGCATACCCTTTGACCCAGCAGCATTTCTATTGGGCTTATATCCCAAAGAAATCATAAAGGAAGGAAAGGGCCCCACATGTGCAAGAATGTTTGTGGCAGCCCTTTTTGTAGGGGCTAGAAACTGGAAATTGAATAGATGCTCATCAATTGGAGAATGGCTGAATAAATTATGGTATATGAATATTATGGAATATTATTGTTCTGTAAGAAATGACCAGCAAGATGATTTCAGAGAGGCCTGGAGAGACTTACATGAACTGATGCTGAGTGAAATGAGCAGAACCAGGAGATCATTATACACGGCAACAACAGTACTATATGACGATCAATTCTGATGGACATGGCTCTCTTCAACAATGAAATGTTTCAAACCACCTCCAATTGTTCACTGAAGAAAGCCATATACACTCAGAGAGAGGGATGTGAAATGTGGACCACAACATAACATTCTCATACTCCTTGATTGATGTTTGCTTACATTGTGTTTCCTTTATCTGATATATCGTTTGTGTAGATAAGATTTTTCTTGCACAACAATGATAAGTTTGGAAATATGTATACATATATTCGATTTGCCAATATTTTCACATAATTAACATGTAGTGGATATCCTGCCATCTAGGGGAGGGGTGGGGAGTTGGGGGGAAAAATTTGTAACGGAAAGCTATGTTGAAGAATTACCCACACATATGTTATGCAAAAAAAAGTGACCCATTAGTATAAGAAAATTGAAAAAAAAATAAATCATACCAAAAAAACCCTTTGTGTTTTAGTTTATGATTAAATTGTATTTTAAATCTGTAACCTCTCATCTAAGGGGGAAAACTCTTAGACATTCTTCTTAGTATCCTAGAGAAGAAAGGAAACATATTATATCCAGGGCTAGATAACATATGCTCAGGCCATTTCCAATTCTTATTTCTAATATTTTTTACACAGATGATACCAGATTAGTCTGAATGTTAATAAATAATTTATTAAGCATCTAGGATGTGCCAGTCACTCTGTTAAGCACTTAGTATGCAAAAAAAATTAAAAAGCAAAAGATAGTCCCTGTTCTCCAGGACCTCATAATCTAATAAAACAAGATAATATGCAAACAAATATGCACAAAATATTTATGAATGTATACAGGATAAATAGCAAATCATTAGAAGAGAAAAGTAGTAGAATTAAGAGGGGTTTGGGGAAAGGTTCCTGTAGAAGATGGAATTTTAATTGAGATTTAAAGACCAGGAAAGCTAGAAAGAGAAGGAAGGACAGAGAAGAGGAAGGACAATATTTTAGCATGAGGAACAGCCAGTGAAAATGCCCAGGGTAGCGAATTTTGTTACTTATAAAATAAGCAGAGTGGTCATGGGTGGTGTTTGGAATTTTGTGGTAGGAGGGTTATAGGAGGGACAGGTAAGGAATAAGAAATTTTCCAAGTAGAAAGTGGAAGTCAAAACTTGGTCCCTTGACATCTTCCCTTAGAGGACAGACAGTAGGAAATGGAAGGTGCCCAGAGGAAGATATCTGATTGATGATAATTTAAAAGGGATAAGAAGCATATGAGAAAAATATGCTAATTTTTAGTTCTAGAAATTGCAGTACTCCTTCAATTTCCTAGGCTAGTTATTCTTTACTACTCCTTTCTCTATATCCCTTCACCTTTATTATAAGCATATCTGTGTATGTCGTATTCTTACTATTATCTTATAAACTCTCTAAGATACACATAGTGTGTGTCTCATATCATCATGGTATGCCCAATGCCTAACATAGTGCCTTAGGCAAAGTCAATGTTCAATACATTTGTTTAATTGAAATAGAACAGAATTGAGTTAAATTTTGATACTACTTGTCTTTTATAAGCACTACAAAGACTAGAGCACATTTTTTTTTGTGTCTTTTCCTTAACAAATAATAAACTTCTATTAAGCATCAACCATGTGTCAGACTCTATCATAGCAGAAAATATGAAGACTGGGGTGAAACAGCCTCTGCCCTCAAAAAGTTGAAATTCTATTGGGGGAGACAAGTATGTGCAACATAATTTATAAAATAATTTGGCAAAGGGAGAGGTGGCACTTGCAATTGAGAGAATAAGATACTGAATCATTATGTTATGGAATATTATTGTTCTATAAGAAATGATCAGCAGCATGATTTCAGAGAGGCTTGGAGAGACTTATATGAACTGATGCTGAAGTGAAATGAGCAGAACCAGGAGATCATTGTACATGGTAAGAAGATTAGATGAAGATCAATTCTGATGGACGTGACTCTTTTCAACAATGAGATGATTGAGGCCAGTACCAATGATCTTGTGATGAACAGAGTCATCTACACCCAGAGAGAGGACTGTGGGAACTAAGTATGGATCATAATATAGCATTTTCATTCTTTTTGTTGTTGTTTGCTTGCATTTTGTTTTTTATTTTCTCATTTTTTTTCCTTTTGGATCTTATATTTCTTATGCATCACAATAATTATGGAAATATGTATAGAAGAATTACACGTTTAGCAAATATTGGATTACTTGACATCTAGGGGAGAGATGGGGGAAAGGAGAGGAACAATTTGGAGCACAAGATTTTGCAAGGGCCAATGTTGAAAAATTATCCATGCATATGTTTTGAAAATAAAAAGGATTAATTTTTTAAAAAAGAAACTGAGCCATCTCTTTTTGGGGAAGGTAAATTTGCTCCTCCACTTACTCCCCCATTATTCCACAATTTTAAAGGAATAGTTGACTTTCTGTGAATTTGGCAAGAAAAAAGAGAATCGTTCATGTAAATATTTGTACTCCACTAAAATCTAGAATAAAAAAGTGTCTGAGATAAAAAATCTTAAGTTATAAAAAGGAAGAGACTTAAAACTTTTCTAATCAAAATCTTTGATCTAATGAATGAGGAAACTGAGACAAATGTTGTATTCAGATCCTGATCTTCTGTTATCTTTCTACTGGGTCAATTACATTTTATTATTAAGCAGACTACATTGTCATAATCAGAATGTAAGAGTAAATGCTAAATCTCAGTGATAGTGAGCAATTGGGTCCTAAATTTCAAAGAAAGATAAGCCAAAAAATTAATTATCAACTCCTTTGGACTGAGTTAAATTTGAATTAAAAAGTCATCCCTTTGTGCATTCTATCCAATTACATAAATCACAACTCTTCTATACTTATCTTTCCTATGTGACTTGTGGACATTTCCTCCCATAAGTGCTCTACAAATAGGGTACTTTTTACTTTCTCTTGATATCATGTGGATATTAATGGAGTACTCAGAGAGTCCACTGGTTATCATATATTCTTCCCATTTGAGCTACTATTTCCCCTTTTTGCTCCAACATTTTTTTTGGCAACATCACTTAGTCTAGTTGTCCTCTGTAATTATCTTTTTATAAGGGATTGCAGACTATGCAAGCTCATCACACACACTGCTCTGATTTCCCTCTGAGTGATGGTCATTTTTAATATTTAGATGA
The DNA here is from genome assembly GCA_023553655.1 of Myrmecobius fasciatus. Classification (NCBI taxonomy): domain Eukaryota; kingdom Metazoa; phylum Chordata; class Mammalia; order Dasyuromorphia; family Myrmecobiidae; genus Myrmecobius; species Myrmecobius fasciatus. The sequence goes on from JAJPUD010004459.1 coordinate 107,040, forward strand.
TGGTTCTGTGTTATAATTCAAAGATAGAATAATTTAGGTGGAATATTGGGTTTTTTAAGTTCAACTTTATTTCTGAAAGAAATTTGGCAGCATTAAAATAAGTTTGAAATTTCTCAAATTCAACTTAACCTGCTCCCCTCAGTTGATATTCTGGGTTCATATCATTATCCATTTGCAGTCCATGGTATATATATGTAAAAAATTCCTACTTACCCCTTCGCTTCCTAATAAAAAAAACAAACTCCCTTTTCCATGACAAAAAAGTTTTAATAACATTTATTAGTGCATTAAAACTCTTCTCTAAGAAACTCTTCTTATATCTAATCCCTATTGGTATACTTCAATTTTGTATTTCTAATATGTTGCAATAAGCAAGGACAGAAGAGAGCAGAACCTTATTCATTCTATAGTAACTCATCATATATTGGAACACAAAGCTATGACAATGAGCACAAAAACTAATGAAGGCTTAGAATTAGAGATTTTGAAAAGTAATTCTAACAGATGGTATGTGTTAGCTATTGTGGTCAGCAGTTGCTAGTCTAATTAAAAACAATAATCAATATTGATGGAATATTTATATTTCTAATTTGTTCTGATAAATTCTTTTGTTTTAGAAAATAAACAAAAACATTTGTTCTACTCTTTTTGTGATGTCAAAGAATTAGAAATTAAGGGGATGCCTGTCAATTGGAGAATGGCTGAACAAGTTGTGGAATGGAATATTGTTGTGGTCTAGGAAATAATGAGAAGGATGCTTTCAGAAATCTAGAAGGACTTAGATGAATTGATATAAAGTAAAAAGAGTAGAACCAAGAGAACATTGTACACAATAGGAATATTGTACAATGAACAGCTATCAATGATTTAGTTATTCCTAGTGATACAAAGATCCAAGACATTCTAAAGGATATATGATGAAAAATGTTTTCTATTTTCAGAGAAAGAAATGATGGAATCTATATGCAGATCAAATCATTGTGTTATTTTACTTTGTTTTTCTTGGTTTTTTTTAAAAATCTGTTTTCTTTTATAACAACTAATATAAAAATATGTTTTGCATGAATGCAAACCTTTATCAAATTGATTGTCTTCTCAATGATGGAGGGAGGAAAGGAAGGGGGAAGAAGAATTTGGAATTCAAAATTGTAATAAAATTAAAAATCATTTTTACATGTAATTTGAAAAAAGCAAAATTTAAAAAAAAACATTTGCTTTGCTATATTTCATTTCAAGCTAATATTCATAGTTCTTCTTAGTAGCATCCTATATTATCCTCTCTTTCTTAGTTTCATAGTAATAGTTCCATCACATTGACCAAAGTTCATCCCCAATTAATGATATTGCTAGAGTTTAATTGGTTCAGATTTCAGAGGTATATCATACCTTCAATAGCATCCTCAGGGCATACAGTCCCCATTATATAAAATCTTGTTTATCATTTGATTACTTCAACATTGTTCTCATTTCAAAATATGGATGGGGTTGGATTTGAAGGATTATCAGGATAATAATTATTGTTTAATATTCATATTATTCTCATCTTTTTCATAAAAAGATGTACAGAATATAAAGTGTCATAACATGAAGAATGGAGAATCAGACTTGAAGTCAAGAAGGCATCTACTGGCTGTGCCTCTCTGGAAAAGCCATTTAATTTCTGAGTACTTGAGGATATTCCCTAAGATTCTTAAAATGTAGAAGTGGTACTGATCTATATTAGAAGCAGTTTCCTTATCAGGGAGTATCCTATGCAAATAAAGAAAGGGAAAGGAATAAACATTTTTATGGCATTTACTATGTGCCTGGCACTGTGCTAAGTACTTTTACAAATATATTTTTATTCATGCTACTATTATTTACATTTTGTACTTGAGGATACTGAAACAATGAGAAGTTAAGTCAGCCAGCCTGTAAGTTCCTAAGGTTGGATATGAGCTCAGGTTTTTTGATTTTATACCAACAAGATGAGTTAGTCTAAGGATGTTTTCAACATCATCATATTATTATTATTATCATTTCAAGTTCCAACCAATAAGTGGCTTTCCTTGCAATATTTCAGCACAGTGATTCTTGGTTAAAAGCAGAAAGAAGAGCAATCATTTGTTTGTTTGGGGTTTTTTTTTGTTTTTTGTTTTGTTTTGTTTTGTTTTTGTTTTTGTTTTTTCATTTCAAAACCTTAGAACAAACTGAACCATTTTGATCAATAATTTCCTGCCCTAACTAAGACATTTAGCTTACTTAGGATATTGGCCTGTGATATTGGTTTTAGATTTGTTTGTTTTGAGTTATTAAAGAAGAAGAAAAACCCTGATAATTTAAAATGTTTTAGCAGCAGGCACCGATATTTTTCTGCACACTATCTCTCAGCTGATCATGTTTAATCTCTGGGCAAGAGAGTCTCTCATGTTGTTGATCAACAACCAGCCTCGTTGATTTAGGAACAGCCTTAACAGCTTCTATGTGGAGCCTATATTCTGTTACCCCATATTTCAGGTGGCCAAATTTAAGTGGAACAGAATCAGAGAACAAAGTAAAGGAAGGAGATTGAAGTAGAGGTACAACTGGGGAAAGAGGTAGATTGAAGAATATTCAGAGATCCATAGGAATAGTGGCAAAGGCTTCTTTTGGCAGCAGAGGAAGTTCTAGGCAACCCTGATTCATTGTCATAATCAAGTAAAGTTATTCCATTATGGAAGGCTGGATTTATCCTAAACATCTTTCAGATAACTGGGAATTCACATGAACTTTGTTATTACTTACAATTTCATAAAAGAATGAATTCTTTATTGTGGCATAGATGGCATTTTTGAATGAGCAACTGATTATGCCAGGAGAATATTTCAGATCACTTTTTATTGATATGTGTACAGGAAAGATAGCTAGCAAGAAAAAGTCATGGCTCCTTCTCAAGTACCCCCCAGAGAACCACAGAAATTGACAGTGCAAGTACAATGGAGGAATTATTTGAATTCCCCCCCCATCATTAGTTTTCCAAAAATAAAACAATAGAAATCCAATATGTTGTGTCAGCTAATTTGCATGGAACCCTTAATAATTAGGCATTTGAGCTAAGAAATAATTATGCTAAAAAAAATAGGCAAGAAGCACAAAACCAGGAAGCAAACCAAAGAGATTTTATTTGAGTTCAGCATCATTTCGGTACCAAGAACAAAACAACAAACAAAAAACCATATGGTTCTAGTGCAACTTCTCAAGACTTTGGTTTCCTTAATTTATCTCTTCTATTTTTAGAGAAATTTGGTCAAACTGTATTTCTTCATCAATACTTGGCGGGGAAGAACTCAGAAGTTGGATAGAACTTAGTGGTAATAGCTCTTATTCCAATCTCTATCTTCTGAATGGACAACAAAGTCAACAAAAAGCTATCTTGTATCATCTAACTTTACTCTGAGAAAAGAAAGTTTACAAATGCAAAATTATGAATTTCAAAGTGTAGGTTAATCACAAGGATGCCTGAACGCCCACATCGATTATTAGTAGTAATAGTATGATTATTATAATTTTTAGCATTTATATAAAGCTTTAAGCTATGAAGAATGCTTTACAAATACTATCTTTCCAAATTTCATAGGGGAGAGGCAGCTAGATTGTGCAGTGCCTAAAGCACCAGTCTTAGAGTCAAGAGGACTTGTCCCGCCTCAGACATTTTATACTTATTAGCTATGTGACTCTGGGCAAGTCACTTAAACCCAATTTCCTTGACAAAAATAATTATAGGGGGACCACCTGTGATTTAATCAATGTAGGGAGCTCCTTGTATGGGAGAAAGGGGAAGGAGAAGAGAAGAAACAGACATTTATTAAGTACCTCCTATTACTAAGCAAAAGGCTCTTTTGCAAATATTATCTCATTTGATTCAAACAACATTACATAGTAGGTACTATTATTATCCCCATTTTACAAGTGAAGAAATAGAAATTCCAGCTAGATCAGAGTCAGAGTGGGCTTCTGAATTATACTCTTCCTGACTCCAAACCCAGCACCCTCTTTACTTTTACTCCTGGCTGCCTTCTGTTCAAGAAGACACATTTAGTATCCCTCCTTGTTCAAGGACCTATAAAATAGTAAAGAGGAAATATAATTGCCTTCCTGACCACTAGTAGAATCTACTACAATCTAAAGGAAAAATAGCTTAGGCCTAGATAATTATAGATGGGGAAGGTTTTCCTCAAAAATACAATAATTATTACTTTAATTTTGAAATTTACTATAAAGAATATCTTCTGTTAAAAATTTGGTCCCTTTTTCATTATTTTCTTCTTATCATAAATGGCTTTCCCCCTCCTTTTCTATCAATATGAAGAACAATGACACCCAATTGTTAGTGTTATATATATGATGAAATAAAGAACTCGAGCAACTTTTTATACAATTGAAATAAACCCATTCCCTGGAAAATGTTTTTGAAAATGTGATTTCTCTAGGTTGCTTTAAAAAATCAATAAGAGAGACTGACACCCTGATTGGTTTCTAATTGCATATTTCTTGTTTTGAGGTGGTAGTAGGAAAAGGAAGGACTAAACCAAAACATTCACTTATTTGGCCAGTTGGAAGGTTTTCTGACTTACTCTGTATCGATTTCCATTATTTTGTGCCATTATTGCAGATGCTGCTATTTGATAACTTATACTCTCATCTTATATTTGATTACCCCATTAACTCTGTCTTGAAACATTATAACATTATTCTTACCTTCCTTAACCATATCACAAAGAATGATATAGAAATGATATGAAAAGGAAAGATCCTTTTCTCTGATTTTATAAATATGATTCTAAGTCAATTCCATACTCTTCTCGGAATAAAATCCCACTGTTTTCTTCCTTCTCTTTTATTCTTTCTTTCCTTCCTTTTCTACCTCTTCCCTTCTTTCTTTCCCTTCTCTTATTTCTTTATTCTTTCTTCCTTCCTTCCTTTTGTTCTTTCTCTCTCTTTTCTTCTACCTCTCTTGTTCTCTCTCTTTCTCTCTCTACCCTTCTCTCTCTCTCTCTCTCTCTCTCTCTCAAAATAATTTCCTTCATGACTTTAAAATACATATACATTTCATAGCATCAATCTTGGTATCATCAATGACACAATGAGGATGACTGCCGTCAGTGTTCCAACACACAAAAGGGAGTTTTCCCAAGGGTTTCTTTAATGTTTTCAGAGAGCTTTCTTGTGAGAGTTTAGTACCTTATTCATGTAGTAATGATAATAATATCATCAAAACAGATGTTTTCACCGTTTAATATTTCCCTTCTTCTTTTTTTCCTGACAAGATTATTTGTTGTTATTGTTGTTGTTGTTAGGAATTGTATGATCAGGGATGGTACAGAAGCCACAACTTGAGTCTCTGCCTATTTATTCTGAATGCTGAATTTCAGTTCCCAGTTTCCTTGATGATATCATCACCAATCTTTTGGAAGACAAACCCAAGGAGCTATTCTCTGTGTCAGAGAAGATGTGATACCACATTCCTAAAAAAATCCATCTCAAAAATATAACTTTGATCTCATTAAGATCAAATTTAGCAGAATATTGGTGATGAATTTGGGAAGAAACAGTCTGGACACTACAGGATGGTCTCTGGAGGGGCAGTTAAAACTAGATTCAGGACAACTAAGAGAAATTGCCTTCTCACTATTCATGAGCTGAAAGTCAAGATGCCTCACAGATTTTTCACAAGCTCCAAGGCAAAACAAATTCCATCTTGCACCTGTGGCTCTAAATAATGAGAGCACTCCAGAAACACAGCAACTCCAGTGCTATGTTATAGATATTAAAATGACTACTGAATAAGATCCCTGCAGAAATAACTATAATCCTTAGCCACATCCAAGTTGCAGAGAGAAAGACAGACAGATAGACAAAGAGAGACAGAGACACACACAAAGACACACAGAGAGATAGAAACAGAGATACAGATAGACAGAGACAGACAGGAGAGAAACAAAGAAAGGCAGAGAAAAAAGAAAAAGAGGAAGAAAGAAAGAGAAATAGAAAGGATGGAAGAATGAGAGAGAGAAAGAAAGAAAGAATTAAAGAAAAAGGAAGAGGAAGAGGAGAAGAAAGGATAGGAGAAAAGAAGACAAGGCAAAAGAATATGAGATATTCATTCCTCCCAGGAATTCTAATAGGTTTTAACCAATCCTCCCCATCCAATTTAGATTTGCAAATTCAGGCAGGGACAGTGGCCTTTGTTAAATTCTTCCATTTTCCAAGGCTTAATGTTTTCCAGGGACCATCTGGATCATGCTTGTTCACTTTTTTCTAAGCGTCAGTAATTCTGATCCATGATAAATCAATCCAGATTGACATCATCATAATCTTGTCTTTGCTTATCCAGCAATGTGCCCACATCAAGTCAAAATCTCCAACTTCTCTTCAATAATTCATTTCTGGGTAGAAAGAAGGAAATGGCAAGAACTGATTAATCACACAGTGTACTGGATTTAGCTCTACGTTTGTTTTTAGGTTCCAAGAACCATATTGAAACACACACATATATAGACTGAATTGCCTATCACTTCAAATCACCCATCTACACAAGCCCAATAGTTCCTATGCACCCCAACTCTTCCCGAGCATGGAAATCAATCTTTTCATTAACTAGGTATTGAAGGTCTAAGTTTCTGGGATCTCTTCAAAAAATTCATTAATTTAAGCCTCAACCACTAAGTGTTCCTGAAAATCCTTATTTCTTAGTTTCAGTTAAAGATGGATGGATGTTCATTTCAGTCCAGAACATTGACCTAGAAGGCCAAGCTTCTCTGAAATTGAATCAATACTCATTACAAATTATTTAGCCAGAATACAACTCATAGGCCATTCTACCACCAACCATTCTCAGTGGTTCTATTGCTGTATTACTTACACGATAATCATTCTAATTCAGGTCTTCATCACTACCATAGTTCAGGTTCTAATTACTGGTCACTTGAACGGTTGTGATGGCTTCCTTGTTAGTTTCTTTACATCATATTTCTTCTTTTTCCAGTCAATCCTAGCTGCCTAAATGATTTTCCTGAAGTATTTGGTCCCTATAATAAAAAAACAAAATTCCAGGGTTTCTCAATTACACTAAGTCCAATTACAAATTCTTCTCTTTGGTATATAAAACTGGTTCTAAATACCTTGGTCAAAAATAACAAATTAAGCTAATTATCATTGCTGCCCTGTCTCCCATTGTCCAAGCTAAATATTCTTCAATATATTTTCATTATCTTCAGGCTTTCTCCTTCAGATACACCCCAGTTTCTATTCTCCTAGACTAGTAAATGGCATATGCTAATTATTAGACATAATGTTAATGAGATCCATGTAGTTGATTAGAATGTTTTGTGCGAAAGTTATCATATACTGAAGGAAGAGAAAAAGGAGTGAGAAGAGGAGAAGGAAAGGAGAAAAGAGAGAGACAGAGAGAGAGAGAGAAACAGAAAGAAACAAAAAAGAGACAGAAAATATGAGAGAGAGAGAGAGAGAGAGAGAGAGAGAGAGAGAGAGGGAGAGGGAGAGAGAGGGAGGGAGGGAGGAAGGAGGGAGGAAGAAAGGGAAAGATGGGGAGAGGGAGGAAAAAGACAGGGAGGGAAAGAGGGAGACAGGGAGAGTAGAAGAAATTTTTTACTGAGTACCTTTGCAGCTGACTGAAACTAGAGAGTACATATAAAAAGAAAAGAGCTCTGAGTGCAAATTCTTAAGAACCACATTCAAATTCTGTGTTCAAGAATGACAGAAAGTACTTAACCCCAACTGCTTCAGCAAAAAAAACAAACAACAAAAAACAAGAATGACAAAGAATCTCTGAATATAATCATCTAGCTAGATCTCAATTGGTTACAAAGGATACAGCATCTAGAATTAAACTGAGGCAGGTATCTTCTCACCTTTGGAACTGACTGGAAACTTCAAACAAGAGAAATAGCAGCATTTCAAACTTACCCCATAACAGAAATAACAGTATAAGGTAATATCTGAATAGTTAAGGTTTGAACATTACAGTCTCTATGGAGGAAAGAGGAGAAAAGTCTTAGGAAAAGGTGAAGAAGGAGAAAAAGGAGGAGAAGAAGAAATAGAAGAAAAAGAAAAAGGAGGAGGGGGAAAAGGAAGAGAAGGAAGACAAGGAAGAGGAGGAGGAGGAGGAGGAGGAGGAGGAGGAGAAGGAGGAGGAGGAGGAGGAGGAAAGCCTTAATTTCAAAGTAGGAAAGGAATTTCTCCATTTCAAATATTCCAGATGTGACATGATAAAATAAAAAAAATAGTTGAATTACTTTTGAACATGACATTGACCCAGGGAACCTAAAATCATACTAACTTTTCTGAGGGCCCTGTCATATTATTGAATGGTATTTAGTTTGAAAACCTCTAAAATCTTAGTCATATGAATTGCTATTTGGATGTGAATCTACCATTCTGATCTTATCAGTTAGTCACCAAGCATTTATTAAGTATGAACAGTGAGCTAGGCATTGGGCTAAGCACTGAGAACACACAAAATAAGCAATGACATGATTCCAGCCCTCAAGAAGCTTGTATTCATATCTAGTCTAGGTTTCATACATCATATTCTGTTATTTAACATGAGCCTTTGAAGATTGTAGACAGTAAGTGATTTATCTATCTTATTCAAAATTTCTATTAATATGATAATAATAGTATCTACTTTCTAGGCTTATTTTAAAAATAAAATATTTATAAAATGTTTTGCAAACCTTCAAATGCTATAATAATGCCAGTCAATACTATTAAATCCAGAAATAATAATAGTAGTTAATATTTATGAAGAGCCTTAAGGTTGGAAAGCACTTTACATAGATCATCTTATTTGATTGCTCTAGGGCTCCTCTGCATAGAAGGCATAGTGGAGAACTCCTCCCCAAACTTCCATTTGAGGAGGATGCCCAAATTTTCTCATTTTCTACCTGTTTCCACTCCTTCATCATGCTGTAAGACTGAATAGCTCCTCTTTCTCTTACCCCCTCCCACTTCTGTCTCTGCTTGCAGCTTTTTTTGTGTGAGTTGTCTTCCCTCAGTTTATAAGCTCTTTGAAGGCAGAGGTTGTCTTTCTTTTTTCTCATTTTTCTTGCCTAGAATTTAACAGAATGCAGGGCACATAGCAGGCACTTAATAATTTATTGATTGATTGGCTCTCCTTGTAATTTATCTGGTCAAGATGATTAGAATTCACATAGCACATTAGTACTTTTTTTATATCTTGAGTTTCCATTCTTTCTCAACTGTGTTTTCCTTTCAATTTTGTTAGAAAAGTTTGAAGTACAATTGCAATTGAATGGTTTCAAGTCAAGTCAAAAAGCATTTATTAAGCACTTATTAAGTGACAGGCACTGTGCTAAGCACCGGCTACATTGAGAGAATATACTCTGATTACATAACGAGAAGGGGGGAGGGATACATTAAAAAAAACCCTTATGTTGGGAAAGATTAAAGAAAAAAAAGGAAAAATGGTACAGCAGAGGATAAGGATCACAGAAACAATGAACATAAACTTGGACATACTTCAAGAGATAGTGGAGGATAGCCTGGTGTGCTATAATCCATGGGATCACAAAGAGGTGGACATGAATGAAGAACAAATATTAATAGAAACAAAAAGACAGTCCCTTCTGTCAAGGAGTTTATATTCTACTGGAAGAAAATAACATGTAAGAGCTGAAAACTGAATTTATAGAGGAAAGTGTCTCTGAAGAAAAATGTTGATAAAATTTGGATAATTAAGGAAAGCTGGTTTGGGCCTTTTCTCAAAATGCAAATTCTGAGGGGAAATAATGAAAGGGAATGTGGATCTGCACAGATAGAGGGAAGAAGAGGAAGGAGGAATAAACATTTATTTACTGACTGCTATGTACCAAATGTAATTTAACAAATATTATCTCATTTGATTCTCACAACAACACTAAAAAAAAAGTGATATCATCCCCATTATAGAGTTGAGAAAACTAAAACAAAGATTAAATGACTTGCCTATTGTGGCAAAAGTTAACTCTGTTGTTTGTTAACAATAAAGGTCTATCTAGCTCAAGTTTAAGTCACTTTCCTGAAGTCCAATCTTCAGAGCTCTTTAGGAAGAAAATTGGCATTGTAGGAATGGGAAGTTACATTTGGAATGGAATGTAAAGGGAAAGTGAACCAACATTTTAAAGTGCCTATTAGTGCTAGGCACTAGAGTTTTGATAAATATCTTATTTAATCTTCACAACAATCCTGTGAGGTAGGTACTGTTATCCCCATTTTATAAATGAGGAAACTGAAGCCGATAGAAATTAAAGGACTTTTTTAGGATCATACATCTAGTAAATATCTGAGTTCATATTTGAATTCAGGTTTTCCTAATTCCAAGTGTAGTGCAGTATCTAATATGGAAAGAGTTGCAATGAAATTCTTCTCTTCAACAAGAAGAGTACCTGTCAATTCCTTCCTTTGTAGAAAAAGAGAATTGACAAAAAACATTGAAGTGTTTGAAAATAACATGGTAGATTTGCAATATTACACAGAAAAAAAGAACTTCCACATATCCAGTTCAAATTGTACTTGAACTGGAATTCTTCTACTATGTCCCTAACATGGCAATGAAGTCAGAGGATACAGTAATTATACTTTTTTTTTTTACTGAAGTTATTTATAGTCATTAAAATATGAATTAGTCACCAAAGCCATATTAATAGACAAATAGTTATTGATTATGTACTATGTATAAGATACTGTGCTTGAAAGCTAACACCAAATAGGGGCATTTAAGAACTGAATGGAATTCCACTGAGGATCATCACCTCTCCTATCCAGAACTAGTCAAGACAGCCACATACACCTTTAGTATGTATTTCCTGGGGTTTTCCTTTCCCCATATTCCAATCAGTCAATAGAAAGTAGAAATAAATACTAGTAACACTTGTTGCCACTAAGGGAAGTCATGTTTTGTTTTTTTTTCCCCTTTCCAAAGGAACCATCATTATTATTCTCTTGACAAATTCCTACAAAGCACTCAAAGTTTACTGCCAGGTGGATACTTACCTCCCAGAACATGATCTATGCTGTAACTACTTACAGAGTTCCACTCCACTCCGTTCTAATCCTTCAACCAACAATCCTCTAAATAGGCAATAAATTATCTTCCCTAGCATTATTTCCCAAGATCATTTGGGTTTTGCCATCTTCTCTGCTACTTTCCTTAAGTACTATATATCCTTACCAACTGCTAAGAACTAAACTTAAACATGAGATCTTTTTTATGTCTTAATTGGAATGTGATTTCATTGAGAGGAAATACTGTCTCAGTTTTTTTAGCACAGTGATTATCACAGTGCTTGGCAAATAGTAAGTACTTAAATACATTTTCATTCCATTTCAAATTTATAGGAAATAAAATTTCAAATCTCAGATAGGTCAGTGAAATCAAAGAAGTGATAAGGATGGAAGAATTTCAGTACTGCCTTTTGGATGATGGTATTTTTCAATTAACAGCATGCTTCCAGATTTAATCTTTTCAAGAAAAAATTGAATGGATTCCCATGGAGCATGGTAATACAGGAAATAATGACTCCAGGAACATTAGGCAAGTCTGCATCTAGAGAAAGAAATGATAAATACATGCATGTATAGAATAATTTACTCATGCATACATACACATATATGTATATTCATATATATATACATACCCATGTGCATATATATGTATATATGGTACATATATGTACATATATACATACATATGTTTCTAATGATAGGCCTTGCTAAGGCTGAGAGAGAAGAAACAAATAAATAAAAGCATGATAAATTCCCACATTCCCTCCGACATTTGTCATTTTTCTTTTCTCTCACATTAGCCAATCTAATAGGTATGAAATGAGTTGTTTTCATTTGCATTTCTCTGATCAATAGTTTTATACATCTATAGATAATTTTGATTTCTTTATCTGAATACTGCCTGTAAATCTTTGACCATTTACTAATTGGGGAATGGCATTCCTATAAATTAAAATTTAGAAATTTATTATAAATATAATATATTTTATTATATATAATGTACAATATAATATATAATGTATTAATATATGATAATATATAATGTATAATTATACATTATATATTAATATATTACCATAAATAATATATTATAATATAAATATAAATTTTCTATATGTTTGAGAAATGAGACCTTTATCAGAGAAACATTGTAAAAATTTCTTCCCAGTTTTTTATTTTTCTTTTAATCTTTCTGCACTGATTTTATTTCTGCAAAATCTTTTGAATTTAATGTAATTAACATTATACATTTTACATCCCATAATGCCCTCTATCACTTCTTTGGTCATAAATTTTTCCTTTATCCATAGATCTGACAAGATATTCCATACTTTCTCAATTTACTTATGTTATCCTCCCCCCACCCTCCATATGCAAAGTTTGTATCCAATTTGACCTTACCTTGGCATACTACATGAGATATTGTTTTATATCTAGTTATTGCCAGGCTTCTTCCATGTTTTTCTGCAGATTTTGTCAAATAGTGAGTAAATTTTTCTTTCTGTCTCTTGCTACTGGACTTTGTTGGTAACATATAAAACTACTGGTAATTTATTATAGGTTTTTTTTAACATCCGGTAATTGTTATAAACTAGTTCTTTAGTTGATTCTCTAGGATTCTCCAAGTATATCATCAGCTCATCTGCAAAGAGTGATAGTTTTGTTTTCTCATTGATGATTTTTTTAAATTTCCTTTTCTTATCTTATTACTATAGTCAGAACGTCTAGTATAATATAGAATAAAATTATTGATAATAAGCATTCTTGATGCACCAGTGACCTTACTGAAATGGCATCTAGTATATTCCATTTGTTGATAATCTTAGATAGATAGTACTTATAATTTTAGGGAAAGTTCCATTTAGTCCTATGCTTTCTAGTTGTTGTTTTAATAGGAATATATGTTGTATTTGCAACACAACTTTTTCTGCAACTATTGAGATATCATATAATTTCTCTTGGTTTTGTTATTAATACTGTCATTTACACTGATAGTTTTCTTAATAATAAACTAGCCCTGTAGTACTGATCTGTCACACTTAGTCATAGGGTATGATCTTTGTGATGTATTGCTTTAAACTCCTTGCTAGTATTTTATTTATAGTTTTTGGATCAATATTCATTAGGGAAGTTGATCTATAGTTTTCTTCATTCTATAAGAGGAATTTGATCAGATTTTACACATTTTTCCAAATAATTGGAATTAGTTATTTTTTTAAAATGTCTATAAGTATCTATTTGTGAATTCATCTGGTCTTGGGAATTTTTTCTCAGGGAGTTCATTGAAGGCTTATTCAATTTCTTTTCTGAAGACAGGGCTATTTAATTATTCTATTTCTTCTATTAGTCTGGAAAATTTATATTTTTGCAAATTTTATATATGTACTTAAATTGTTAGATTTATTAGCATTTAATTGGGCAAAATGCCTCCTAATAATTACTTTAATTTTATCTTCATTGTGGCAAGTTTACCCTTTTCATTTTTGATACTGATAAGTCAGTCTTTTTTAAATGAAATTAACCAATAGTTTATATATTTTGTTGATTTTTTTTCATAAACCAGCTCCTTTTTATGTTAGTTCAATAGATTTTGTTTCTACTTTCAATTTTATTAATCTTTCCCTTGATTTTTAGGATTTTCATTTTGATGTTTAACTGAGGATTTTAAAATTTGCTCTTTTTCTAGGAATTTTTTAAATTGCATGTCTAATTCATTGATCTGCTTTTTCTCTCTTCTACTGATATACACATTTAACAATCTAAATTTTTTATGTACTATTTTGATACAAGCCACAAATTTTGTTAGGTTATCTTATTGTTAAATCTCTTTAATGAAATTACTGATTTTATTATTTGTTCTTTGACCAATACATTCTTTAGGATAAGATTTTTAAGTTTTCAATTAATTTTTAATCTGTTTCCACAGCCCTAATTGAATCTAATATTTACTACAGTTATGTTCTAAAAAGGATGAATTTAATATTTCAGTTTTTCTGCATCCAGTTGTGAGATTTTCATGCTCAGATAGATGGTCATTTGTGTGTGTGTGTGTGTAGGCCCCATGTACCCTCTTTAAAGGGTGTATTCATTTCTATTCCCATTCAATTTTCCACAGAGGTCTATCATAACTAATTTTTCTAAAATTTATTAATCTCCTTAATCTCGGTCTTGTTTATTTTGTAATTAGATTTCTCTAGCTCTGAGAGGAGAAAGTTGAGGCTCCTCACTATATAATTTTATCATTTATTTCTTCCTGTAATTCATTTGATTTCTCTTTTAAAAATTTGTATTCTATGCCATTTGACACATTTATGTTTAGCATTGATAGTACTTCATTATAGATGATACTTTTTAGCAAATGTAGTTTCTTAGTTTATCTCTTGTAATTAAATCTATTTTCCCTTTTACTTTGTCTGAGAAAATGGTTGCTACATCTGCTTTTTTTTTTTTTTTTTTTTTTACATTAGCTGAAGCATAACAAATTCTGCTCCAGGCCTTTATTTTCATTTTTTGTGTCTCTCTGCTTCAAGTGTGTTTCTTGTAAACAACATATTGTAGGATAATGATTTTTGATCCAATCTGCTATCTGCTTCTGTTTTAGGAGTCAATTCATTCAATTCACATTTGTATTTATTATTACTGTATATTTCCTCCATTTTAATTTTCCCCCTGTTTATTCTTCTGCATGTGTATGTTCACCCTGTCCCTCCTCCAAAGAGTTTTGTTTCTGTCCACTACCTGGCCCAATCCTTTCTTCCTTCTCTCATTCTCCCGGAGTTGCCCCTCAACACGTTTCATTCTTTTATCCCTCTCTCCTTCTACTTCCCTATAGGCTAAAATGGATTTCCATATTCAACTGAATTTGCAAATTATTAACTCTTTGAGCTAGTGCTGATGAGAGTAATGTTCAAGCATTGCTTACACACCCCCATCTTCCATTTCTCCTTTATGTGAGAAAATTTACATCATTTTAACTTTCCCTTATCTTCTTTCAGTGTATCTTTCTTTTTCACTTCTTAATTTTATATTTTTTTATTTATCAGTTGATTACAATCAACTTACACCCATGCTTTCTGTCCATCTATACTTCTAACTGCCTTAAAAATAATAAAGCTCTTAGGAGTTATAAATATCTTCTTTCCATAGTAGAATGTAAATAGGACTTTAATGAATCCATTATTTCTTTTCCCTGTTTACCTTTATGTACTTCTCTTGAATCTTGTGTTTTAATGTCAAATTTTCTATTCAGATCTGGTCTTTTTATCAAGAATGCTAGAAAGTCCTCTATTTCAATGAATCTCCATTTTTCCCTGAAGGATTATGCTCAATATTGCTGAGTAGATGATTTTGATTGTAATAATAGCACTTTTGCTTTTCCAAATATCATATTCCAGGCCTTTCAGTTCTTTAATGTAGAATCTGCTAAAACTTGAGTTGTTTTGATTGTGACTCCACAATATTTAAATTTTTTTTTTCTTTTTGAGTGCTTGTAATAATTTCTTTTTGTCATGGAAGCTCTGAAATTTGGTTATAATATTATTAGCAGTTTTTGTTTTGGGATTTCTTTTAGGAGGTGACCTTTGGGTTCTTTCAATTTCTATTTTATCCTCTGGATTTAGAATATCAGCAGTATTTTTCTTGATCAGTTCTTGAAAGAGAATGGCTGGATTCTTTTTTTTTTTTTTTTGATCACGACCTTCAAATGGGCCAATAATTCTTAAATTATTTCCCCTGGAAATGTAAATTAAAACAATTTTGAGGTTTGACTTCACATATATGCAATTGGCTAATATGACAAAAAAAAGAGAAAAATGTTGTATGTTGGAGGGAAATCTTGGATATTATGAGAACAAAACATTCTGGACAGTAATATGGAATTGGTTATAAATGAAATTATAGCCCAAAGATCTATAAACCTGAGCAGACCCTTAGATCCAGAAATACCTTAGATCCCAAAAAGGGGAAAAGAACTTATTTGTACAAAAATATTTATAGCAGTTCTTTTCATGGTGGCTAAGCATTGGAAATCAAAGGGATGCCCATCAATCAAAGAGTGGCTAAACAAGCTATGGTATATAATTTTGATGGAATATTATTGTGCTATAAGCAACAATAAGCAGAATTATTTCAGAAAAAGCTGGAAAGATTTAGATGAACTGCTCCAAAATTAAGTGAACAAGAGAACTTTGTACATAGTAACAGCAATATTATTCAATGAAGTACTGTGAATGACTTAGTTTTTCTCAGCAATACAATGATCAAAGACAATCCCAAAAGATGTATGATGAAGCATGCTCTCTCCAGAGAAAGTAGCTATTTTTCTTTTTCATTTTTTATGTCTTCTTGTACAAAATTACTAATATGAAAATGTTTTACATAATCACATGTATATAAGATCTCAGGGAGGGTATAGGGGAAGGAGGGACTGAATTTGAAACTAAAATCTTTAAAAAATATAAAATTGTTTAAAATTTAATTGGGGAATATATAAATATATATTATATACGCTTAAAATAATAATTTTAATAGAAAAATTATTTTCTGAGATTTTCCAGGTCAGTTGTTTCTCTTTCTTTTCCTTTTTATTGGTTTTATTTATTTAAAGGATAAAGAAAAAAGAAAAAGAAAAAACATTGTCATGTGCATATAAGAGTATAGGAGAGGATTCAATATGAAGCAACAAATTTCCATTTCAACAAACCCCATATAACAAATACTATACTTGTCTTCAAAGTTGTTTATCTTTCTTTTGCTTCCTTGTAGGTTTTCTTTTATTCTCTGCTGTGTACTTTTTTACTTCACTCTTTTTTCTCATTTCTTTCCTCCCCAAGAAATCAACAATTCAGTGTGGATATATATATATATATATATAAATATATATATATATACACACACATATATAGTGTGTGTTCATGTATGTTAACATACATGTTTATGTATGTGTATATATATACATATATATATATACACCTACTTACAGATACAGCCATATGCATATACAAAAATCTATATTCATGCTCACATATACATTCATATACATCTGTGTAAGGCTTATTTGTCCTTTGTTTCTCTGAAGATGGCTTTGTATATTTTTTCTAAATCCACCAGTTCATTTCATAAAAATGGCAATATTCCAACTTTATACTATCTAATTGTATAAAATAGTCTAAAATAATACTGATTAATATAGCTGACATGTAGTACAGTTTCATCTTCTCTTTTGATTAAATCTATTTTAGCTTGAACTTTGAGATCAATGATTACTATCCTTGCTTTTTTTCCTAATAAATTCCATTCCTGAACTTTATTATTATGTTTGTTTTCTATCTCTGCTGACTCCTCTACTTTACTTCTATCTGTTATCACACCTTGTTATTAATTAATTTGTGCCCCACCAAGAATCTCTCCTTTATTTTCTCCTCCCACCCTTACCTTCCTTCTTTATCCCATTCCCTTAAATATATATACCTAATCCCATGCCCATTAATCTGCACATCCTCCTATACTCCCCCGTATTATATTCCCCCTCTCTTGTTTATAACTTTAGAAGACTTTTGTACCCTTCTATAGGTAGATGTATTGTTCCTCCTGAAACCATTCAAATGTGAGTATGACCAGAACGATCAGCCCTCCTCCTCTATCTAATTCCTCTGTGTTAATTCTTGCTCTGACACCTCATTTGTATCACCTAATTATTCCTTTTAACATGATTTTGCTTTTTAGAATCACATTGTACTCAGCTCTACTCCAAGCTTTCTTTTGAACTACTTAAATACAAATGAAAATCTTAGAGAAATTTAGAAAAGTTTATCTTTATTGGGTCCCTTAAAATTAATCTTTGATTTTTCCTTGTTTTTCTCTTGGATCTGATATGTCAATTTTTAAAAATTAAGTTCAGGTATTTTTTGCAACAAAATTATGGAAGTCTGACAATCCATTATATGTCTTTTTTTTCCATTGAGGATTATGCTTAACTTTGCTAGGTATTATACTTTTAGCTACAATCCTATTTCTTTTGCTCTTTAATATGTAGAGTTCCAAGATCTATGATCTTGTAATGTAATCAGTACTGTGTTTTCTGTGATTCTAATTGTAACTTCATTATGTTTGAAATTTTTATTTTCTTTTTGCTTATAATATTCTCTTCTTGATCTGAGGGTTTCAGAATTTGACAATAATATTTCTGTATGTTTTTCTCATAGAACCTCTGTCAGGTAAATGTTATTTTTTTCTTTCTATTTCTGCTTTCCTCTTTTGTTATAGCACTTCAGGACAATTTTAATTATTTCTTCTATGAAGAATTCTTCTATGAAGATTCTTTTTTGAGTGTAGCTTTGTCAGTTGTTTTTCAATTGAGAGATTTCGTGGTTTCTTCTTTTTTTCATTGTTTTGACTTTGGTTTTTTTTGTTTATTGATTATTGGTGGACATTAAAAATAACATAAACATGATCATTTTTTTCTGTGTCATCTCTCATAAAAGTGTCATAGAGTTCTCCTCACAATCAGCTTTTCAATTGCTCATATAACCTCCAGAAATAATCTGGTAGAATTGTGAAGAGTAAAGGAAATAACATCTGGTGAAAAAATAAATATACACAGTAAAACATACAAACTTTAGAAGTCATGAATAAAATTTATTGAATCTCTTCATAAGACACTCAGGTTAATATAGGTAATTTGAAGGACAGAACCCTTTGACAATGGGCAGAGCAACAAATCATGCAAAGATGATAACTGCCAAAGAGAATTTACCATCCCCCTTTTCTCCCCCCCCCCAAAAAAAATACTTGCAATTTGGAGGCAAGGGATTTGCAAAATAAATTGTTGTTCAAGTTAAACATAAAGATAGGAATAGACACTATATCAGTTATTTCACTAGTGTAGGGAGACCCCAGTAAGGAATTCTCTGTTACCAATGCAGATTAGTACAGTCTCTGCAATTTTATAGTCAAAGTTGTCTGGAACACAGAGGTGGTCATATGACTTGCCTAAGGTCACTTATTTAGTATATGCCAGAAACAGGACATGAATGTGTTAAGAAAAGTTCTTCAAAAATATAGCTTCAATATGATTAGCAAAGATTTTTCACTAGTCTGATATAACCATCTTTATGAAAACAATCTATTTGAGCAAGGATATTATTGTATTGTCATCAATCTCCACACTTAGAAAAATCTTGTCTCATATTTTTAGCAGTCCTATTTGTTTTTTTTTTTTCAACATTGACCTTTGTAAAAACTTTTTTTTTCCAAAGCTTTTCCCCTCCTTCCCCCCACCCCCCACCCCTAGATGACAGGTAATCTAATACATGCTAAATAGGATAAATTATATGACAAATACAATACATGTATACATATCTATACAGTTATCTTACTGCACAAGAAACACTAGATCTAGAAAGAGAAGAAGAAAAAAAACAACCTAAGAAGGAAAACAAAATGCATGGAAATATTCACAGAAAGCTTTAAAATGCTGTGTTGTAGTTCACACTCAGTTCCCACAGGCCTCTCTCTGGATGTATATGACTATCTTCATTGCTGAAGAACTGGTTTGAATCACATCATTGTTGAAGAGAACCATGTCCATCAAAATTGATCATCGTATAGTCTTGTTGAGCAGCCCTATTTGTAATAGCAAACAACTTGAAACAAAGTATAAATGTAACAACTGAAGAATGACTGAATAAATTGTGGTTTACGGATATAATGAAATATTATTATGATATAAGGAATAAACAATAAAGAAATCAGAGCAGTCTGGAAGAATTAGAAATGATTGAGAGTAGAGAAAGTAAATCAAAATAAAAATATGCACACGACTACAACAATTACTAAAAAGTTAACAGCACATTGATCAAATACAATGGACTGTTTTTGTTCCAAATTATTGATTTCAAAACACACCCTTCCTTTCAGATGACAACAGCAAACTTTAGAAGTAGAAAGCAGCACATACTATCAGTTGTAATTATTCTATGAGCTTGCATTGCATACATAATACTTTTTTATTGAAAGGTATGAGGGGAGAGAGGTTGCTTGTTGAGAAGTAACCAGTGTCAACATAAAATGTATCAATAAAAAATTAAATATACTGCACATTTTTTTTTCTTGAAAGTAAAACTGCCAAAGCTATTCCCTTTTTCCTACTTTCGAATATATTTAAACTTGGGATATAGACCTACACAGTTATGTTATTTGAGCTTATAATCTTTTCCTGAAAAGAACAAAATGGACATTAAGATTGCAATACCATTATGTTGCCAGGTCTTTTTAAAAAAACGTGCTAAGAATAGACCAAACCTCCCAGAAATGCTGTTCTTTTATTCTTTTCCTAGCTAAATCATGCATACCCACAAAAGAAACAGATTCTTGAATGAAGATTTGATTATTACCTTAGAGCTGGTTTCCCTTGAGCCCTGGAATCTTAAAATAACTCATATTCACTGACACTCTTTAGAACATTGGTGTTAAGAGAGAAGATTTAAATCTGTTTCATTATAGATGCAAAATACATCAAAAACATTTAAATGCTTTATAAAGCAAGCTTCTCTTGCAAGTGGATATTGACAAAGGTATTTTTCTGTTTCTGAATAAAATGTTGTAAGTGACCTGTAGTATAACCAAATGATATCTAAAGAAAGAAAGAAAAAGAGAGGAAGGAAGGAAGGAAGAAAAGAAGAAGGAGGGAAGGGAGAGATGGAGGAAGAAAGAAAGAAAGGGAAGAAGGGAGGCAGGGTGGAGATAAGAGTCATATAGGTGTGATCATATTTTGAAAAAGGAAAGAAGGGTTTGATTGAGTACGAAGTCAATATAAGCATAGCGTGTCCTGTGGACTCTGTCTCTCACAAACATGTGCGCATGCACACACACACACACACACACACACACACACACTTACATTTCTGGTTTGGGTTAATATTTTTAGTCTTAAGATACTGTGTGAGCCCTCATTCCTTTAAGTACAACTTACAATTCCCATTGGGGAAATTAATTTTAATAGTTGGCCACTAAAGACAATTTGGGAAAGTGGTTTAATTTTTCTTTGCTTCAGTCTTTTTATCCATAAAATAGGGACAATAATATCACCTATCTTCCCAGGAATGTTATGAGGATCAAATAAAATAATCATCATATTCTTTTCACAAGTAGCTAGCACATAGTAAGCATCATAAATATTAGCCATTATTAATATTAGAGGGGATTCTTCCTAAGATCCATATTGGACTAGATGACTCACATATTCCCTTCCATTTTAGAGATTTTGTATTGTATCTTAAACTCAGTTGTGCTTAATTATCTAGAGATGAACTTAGACAATCCAATGTGGAAGGGCAAGCCACAAGAACTATTTACACATTATCTATAGAATTATAAAAACCAACCAAGACTTAAGACCTCTAATCAATGCTATAACTAACCAGAGTTCTAGAGGATCAGTGAGGAAGCATGCTCCTCCTGAAAAAGAAGTGAGAGAAATGAAGTGTAGAATGAGACATAAATTTCTGGACATGGGCATTGTTTTAATTTGTCTTCATTGATAATGTATATCTTTTATAACAATTTTATTCTCATCTCCCCAACACTTTTTTTTCTTTCAATAAAAAAGGGAGATTTGAAAGACAGAATGTAGATTTTTGTTAATTGGAAAAAAAGTTTAAAAAACTTAAAATGAAGCTATGGGTGAAAGGCTGCCTTGCTCAATTCATACTATTTGAGTAAAATAATGGTAGAAATTTATAAATTTATAATTATTTATAAATAAAAATAAATTACTTATAAATGATTAGCATCTTTTTTATGTGTGTATGTATTTGAAACATTTACTATGTCTACATATATTATATCATATAGTGCTCAAATTTTTTGACTTAGGATCATTTTATATTCTCAAAAATCATTGAGATCCTCCTAAAGAGTTTTTCTTTATATCAATATTTACCATATTAGAAATTAAAATGTAAATATTATTATGAAAACTGTTCATACTTTGTTCTTTAAGATTCCATGAAAGGAAGGAATCCCTGACCACGTTCTGAGAACTGTTGCTTTAGATTTTTTACCCTCCTTAGTATATTGCAAGACAATATAGCAAAAATGAGAAGTGCTATGGAACAGGTTCTCCCCCCCCCCATAAATGATTATACCAAAATCAGGAGAACTTTGGGTACTCATTAGAGCCTAAGAGCAATCTTCAGTGCAGCTCTTCTTTATTTTTACCAACAGTATGAGAATGTTTTCCTTTCACAAAGTTCTCTAATAAGTGGGAGGCATTAATCAGACAGATAGGTGATCTTTCCTTTTTCAAGACAAGCTGAAGAGAATTGTGCAAACTAAAAATAGAAAATTGTCAATGTTAATTGAACTAAACAATTCCATTGGTCAGCCAATCAATTTTCTTACTCATCAATTAGATTTTCTAAAGCAGTAATCTTCAAAATGTTGGTCAATCATGACACATATGGAGCACCTCCCCTCAGCTCTCTGTTGAATAATAATAATTAAAAGAAATGTATTTTATCTTTCTTAAATCCTCCATCCCCATCTCCATGAAGAAATAGAAACACATTTAATAATAAAAAATTTTCAGTCATGCAAGCCAAATTCCCTGTATGGTTGTGTGTGTGTGTGTGTGTGTGTGTGCGCGCGCGCACACACACTCATTCCACAGCCTGAATCTATCACCTTTCTTACAGGAGGTAGATGGCATGTTTTATTATGGGTCTTCTGAAAACATAAATGATGATTGTACTAATGATAATTCTAACAGCTTTCAAAGTTGTTTGCCTTTTTAATGTTATTATTGCATAAATTCTTGTCTCCATTTTTTATCAGAAGAATTTTTGAAGATGTCTTCAAATTTGTTCATTTTTATAATATTTATGTTAAAAGGTATTTTTCAAATTCTGCTCACTCCACTATGGATCAGTTCTTATAAGTCTTTCCAAAACTCTGAAATTATCTATTTATTTCTTTTAGTACAATAATATACTATCGTATTTCTACAGCCCAATTTATTCAACCATTACACAATTAATGGGCATAGCTATAGTTTTTAGGGTTTTTTTGTACAAAAGAGTTGTTATAAATATTTTTAAATGTATAGAACCTTTCTTCATTGTTTTTATTCTTTTCTGTTTTTTTTTGTAATATAGACATAGCAACAATATAATCTGGCTTTAAGAATATGCATTGTTTAGCTACTTTGTGCATAATTTCAAATTTCTTTATCGGATAATTATAATATAAACTAAAGAATACATAGAGCAGCTGTGCAGATGCCATTGGGAAAATTATATTCTATATGTACTTAAGATCATCTTATGGCTATTACAAATGCCCCTTGGAGTTTAAGCTCCAAGCTAAAGGCAGTGATGTGTGAATGAGAACCCTATCCTTTTCATTTTAAGCTTGAATGAATGAATTACAACATGAGCAGGCATAGGTGAGTTTTACTTTGAATTCAAATTTCATCATATTATCTTTTCTGCTAAAATCTGCCAAATTTTAAAACTTCTTTATTACTTTCATTGGACACCCCTATCTTTCTGGTTATTCAAGTTATCACAATCTTAGTGATACCCATATAAAACCATATACATCCAATTAGTTTTTAAATTTTATCAATCGCAACTCCATATCTCTTCAACCTTTTTTTTTTCTCTTCTTACATAGACACTACTGTAAGTTAGGCCTTCACCATCTCCCATTTAGATTACTGTATTGTAATAGTTTGGAAAATGGTCTTCCTCCCTCAGTTATCTATCTCTACTCCTTGATCCATCTTCCACATAGACTTTTCCAAAAAATCTGAAGTTTAAGCCCATTAGTTAGTTGTTTGGTTAGTTATTGTCCTTAGCATTCAAAAAGGAACAAAATGACATCACTTTGTTGGAGTCAAATTACAGTGTGTCTGACTATGGCTCAGCAGACCAATACAACCTTGAAATGCTCTAACAAAGGTTGGGCACAAATGGCCCATGTGAACATTTAGGGAAGATTTGCATACATAGTATTTCTTTTAAGCTCCTTCAAGTTTGTTTTATTCGTAGAGCACAGCACCTTATGTGTTGTGACTATGCAGTGCTGGGTGGTCTTTTGCCAACTTCTACCATGTCACACAATCAATTCCAAAGTACTTCAGAAAAACTTTGAGAGTGACTTAGCATCATTACCTCTGACCACCATGTGAGTGCTTACCTTCTGTGAGTTCTCCATAAAATAGTCTTTTAGGCAAGTATATATTTGAACAATGTGGTCAGCCCATCAAAATTGCACTCTCTGCAGCAGAGTTTGAATGTTTGACAATTTACTTAAAGAAAAGACTTTTGCGTCTGGTACCATATCCTGTCAGGTGATCTTTAGAATCTTATTAAGACAATTCAAATGAAATGATCCAATTTTCCAGCATTGCGCTGATATACTGTGCAGGATTTATCACTTCTTCAATCAATAAATTCCAGTGGTGCCCTAAAGTCTCTAATATTAAATATTATTTCATCTTTATCTCATTCTTTAATTTCCATTTTATGTAATTTTAATATAAAGAATTAATATGGATATATATATATACATATATGGAGTGCTAAAAACAATCTTTATCAAAAGAATTTGGTAACCATTGTTCTTAAGTAATTTGATTTAAACACAGTTCCAATAAAAGTGGAATTTTTATTCCATTTAGAAATAAAAATATTGACCCTCTTATAAGAGAGTCAATCTTTCTGTTGAGAGACTGAGTAACTAGAACACTGGACTTAGCCGAAAAATATCTATCTTCTTTTCTCAATATTACTATGCATTTGCTGCATGAAGATCTTTAAGTGACAGATTCAGAGAATCACAGCATTTCTGGCTTGGAAGAGCTGTTAGCAGCCATCAAGCCCAATCTATATTCCAAAGGAATTCCCCAATATAACAAATGATTCAATGATCTTCCAGCTTTTTTCTAAAAGAATTTCAACTGGGAGGAATCCACTACTTCTCTCTCTCTCTCTTTTTTTTTTTTTTTTGCTTAGGCAATTGGGGTTAAGTGACTTGCCCAGGGTCACACAGCTAGGAAGTGTCTGAGATCAGATTTGAACTCAGGTCCTCCTGACTTCAGGGCTGGTGCTCTAACCACTGTGCAACCTAGCTGCCCCGAATCCACTACTTCTCAAGGCAATATATTCTATTTTGGGATGTTTTTAATTTGCTAGGAATTTAATCCTTATATCAACTGTCAATTTGCCTCATTGCAATTTCTATCTATTACTCCTTGTTTTGACATCTGAGTCCAATCACAATAAGACTAGTCCCCCTACATCAGATATTTAGAAGTCATCTATCATGTTCTCCTTGAGCCTCCTTGTCTCCAAGTTCATTTTTTCAAAAAATCCTTTTATGTCATGAACTCAGGCCTTTCATCATTCATCTCTTCTGGAGGTTCTCTAGCTATGAATGTCCTTCCTTAACTATAGTGTCTGGAATAGAACACAGTGACTTACCATATCATCTGAACAAAACAGAATTCAATAGGAGTACCATCCTGTTATTCCTAGAAGTTATGCTCTGGGACTAGGTCTCTTCATTTTTAAAGAGTAAGGTATGAAGAGGATTATATAATTTGTAAAGTCCCTTTTGGCTTTAAAATTGATAGCCTCAAAGAATAAATTTGAAAAGTCCTCAGAGATTTTCTTATTCAAACCATCATTTTAACTCTATAATTCAGAAAACAGCATAATTCGAGTTTGAAGGGAACTCAGTGACTGTCCAGTCCAACTCATATGCAAAAAGAACTCTTATGGTAACATAGATAGGAAGTAGTTGTTCATTCTCTGGGGAGATCTCCAAGAAAGGGAGCCTATCATCTCTTGAGAAAGTTCATTTAATTTCCATACAGTACTAATTATTAGGAAGTTTCTCCTATTATCTTGCTTAAGTTTTCCCTTGGTCAAGTCTAATTCCTTTTTCACATGATAGCCCTTCAAATTCTTGAAGAAACTATGTCAAAAACTACAGGTTCCAAAGATTTGAACTCATATAACTAGATTTAGAATTCAGAATGTGAACCATTTCATCATGGAACCAATTTGTTTATAAACCCACCTCTACCAGACACAGTATTTTCTTTTACTAAGTGATACAAATGAAAGGATTCCAAAATGTTAAAAATGAAATAATTTTATCATTTTCCTTTCCAACCAGCATTTGGCCTTACTAGATCAAAGTAAGGAAAACTTCCTCAAATGTTCCTTGCTTTAACACATATTCTCATAAATTTGCAGCCACTTCAGTAGTCTAAAATTGTGATACAGATAACATCATCTGATTTGTAGTTTAGGCTGGAAGAGATAAAATTTAACACTGCATAATAAACATAAGGCAGGATCTAGAACCTGGCAAGCTGAGACTTTATTTCATATACTATATAACTTAAAATGTGATTTCATTGCTCTACCATTTGAGCATATATGGAATTGTGGTTCCAAGTTTTTTGATAACTAGCTAATAGATTTAAAGTAACAGCTTTTTTGGAAAACAAAAACATCAGATTGATTGATTTTAGACTTCTCACTAAAAATTATTTTTCTATTTCAATCTCTCACTATCTCTGCATAATTGTTTCCATCACTATCTCTGTTTCTTTATCTCTATCACTCTCTCTCTGTTTCTGTCTCTGTTTGTCTCTCTTTCCTTTCTTTCTTCCCCATTGGCAGTTTACAGAATGGGTTGTCTGTTGTTACTTTTATTTTGCACCACTTAATCATGCCACTGTATGACGGATAGAATTCTCATGATGCCTCATCAGTTCTCATTCTTTTCTTTTGAAATATATGATAATTCAGACATGGTATTTTTCACTAAAGACAGTGAAATAATAGTGAAAAGATTAAACTATTTAAAATTCAGATCAGCAAAGACCCAACAAAGTAGTTTAGTAAAACCACTTAATTTTTAATATTGCCATCTAGAACAA
Organism: Myrmecobius fasciatus; assembly: GCA_023553655.1. Lineage (NCBI taxonomy): Eukaryota > Metazoa > Chordata > Mammalia > Dasyuromorphia > Myrmecobiidae > Myrmecobius > Myrmecobius fasciatus. Next base: position 134,038 of record JAJPUD010004459.1, read on the forward strand.
TATCTGAGCTAATTATAGGCAAATTGCTTTTGTCTACTATGGCATTCAACAAGTTTTAAAAAGCAAGGTTCATTAGAGAGGAAAGTTTTAGCTCTGAAATCAGAAAAATCTGAGTTCAAATTTCATGTGCAACAAATATGAAGCTGTGTAATTAGAGGCACGTCATGAATTCATTTTTCTGAACTCTCTTCTAAAATGAAAATAGATAACTTTATCACATCCTTCACAGGGTCCTGAGATTTAAATGATGGGTTATGAAAAGCATTTTACAAATTAATGTATTGTCTATAAAGCATTTTACAAATGAATGTATTGCCTATCTACTACTCTGGATCTCTTTTACTTTTTGCTATCAAGATTAAACACACAAGAATACAAATGTGTGTGTATTATTTTCTTTCTGTATTCCACAATATCTTTCTATATTGATTAGAAACCCAGTTCTGTCATTTACTGCCATTGTTTTGGGCAAATAAACTTACTGAGTCTGCATTCTCTCAGCTATAAAATGAAGGTGATGGACTAGAATCACTTCAAAGAGTATTAGATTTAAATTCATGATCCTATTATCATCTGCTTCTAAGAGATAGCATTTCTGAGCTTAAAGTTAAAAAGAACCAGGTTTAAATTTCATCTCTGAAGATTAGTAGTTGTTATTATCCTCAACAAGTCAACTTCTCCTATATTTGCCTCAAGCAGCTCTATGGGACTTGTGATTACAGTGTGATTGATGGATGATGGTCCTCAGTGGCCATGTAGTATAACTTATAACCTAAAAGGAATTCCTAATATGAAATATGTGACAAATGGTCATCCAACCTCTGCTAGAAGATTTCCAATGATGCACAGCCTGCGAAAGCAGAATATTCCATTTTTAATACCTACTTAGTTTAATAGCTAGTTGTGTAAATCTTCCTGATTTCATGTCAAAATTTACTTCTTTTCAGTTTCTACTCACTACTTTTGATTCCATTCACTGGAATTAAATAGAAAAAATTGTAAAACCTCTTCCATATGAAACCTTAGATATACTTGATTATGTTGCCCCTGGGTTTTCTCTTTTCCTGACTAACCATCTCTAATTCCTTCTTTCAATTCTCATATGAAATGGATTATAGTCCTTGACTATTCTATTTGTCTTTCTGTTAAAATTCTACAGTTTACCAGTGTCTTTCCTAAATTTTGGCAGTAAAATTTTCCTAACTTTAAATTTCTTCAGAATTTAATGTGTAGATCAATGGACCTCCCACCCCCTGATTATGGTAACCTATTGTTCTTATTTTAGATGGAAACCACATTTTTGTTATTTGCCACATCATATTCTGACTAACATTGAATTTACAGACCACTATTATAGACCTCCTATCAAGATGACATTGAGCCATTAAGAAGCTTTGAATCCACTATTCAATGAGTTTTGAATCCATAAAACTGTATTATTATTATTTAATCTACATGTCGCTATCCTTTTCATAAGAACAGAATGACAGTTTTCAAAATACTTTATTTTAAAATTTAGGCAAACTATGGCATTTATTTAATTTACCAGTCTAGTAATCCTGGTTGATTTAGTAGAATATAATCTTGAGGATACCACATTGACTCTTTATGATCACCTCTTCCTTTTCTAAATTTTCATATGCCATCTCTTTAATGATATGTTCTAGAACTTTCCCAGATCATGATACCAATTTTAGTGGCCTTTAGTTTGTCCATTCTCATATTTTCCCAATTTTGAAACTTGGGACATTTGATCATCTTTATTCTTTTAGGGCCTTTCCTGTGACTCAAAAATCACATCTGACAGTTCTTTCATCACCTGTGTTCATCCGGCCAAAATGACTTACATTCCTCAACGGCAACTTGGTACTCTCATTATCTCCTTATTCATCTTGAATGTCAGTGCATTGTTAGTCATATTTATTCCATCATTTTCAGTGAAAAGATTAGGGAAAAAACTGGAAAAAAAATTCTGAGCATCCCTGATCTCTGTTGTCTTATCCTTCCCCAAAAATCACTATCTCTTCTTTGAACCTCTACTCTAATTTATTATTACTGTAAAAAAATAATAACAATTATATCTTGTTGTGTTTGGATTTTCTTATCAGTCTCAACTCATTCTCAGCTTTGCATTTCCTTACTTTGGGGGGAGGGTTGAGGCAATTGGGGTTAAGTAACTTGCCTAGAGTTAAATGCCTAAGGCTTGATTTGAATTCTGACCCTGTTGACTATAAAGCCAGTGCTCAGCCCAGTATGCCATCTTAACTGTCCCTTCTCACTCTACTTTTACAAGCCCATGGGGTGTTCTTATATGTATATGAATGTTTCTTTTTCTTGTTTCTATCTCTTATTGTTGTTGTTTAGTCATTTCAATCATGTCTGACTCTATCTAATACCATTTGGGGTTTTCTTGGCAAAGATACTGGAGTGGTTTGCAATTTTCTTCCCCAGCTCATTTACAGATGAGAAAACTGAGGCAAACAGGGTTAAGTGACTTGCCTGGGATTACAAAGTGAGTAAATGTCTGAGGCTGGATTTGAATTCTTGTGTTCCTGACTCCAGGCCAGGAACTTTAACTATTGTACCACCTAGCTACCTCTTCCATCTCTTATATATATATCTTTTTTAATAGTAGTATTTTCTTTTTCTTTTTTAAACAGTACTTTATCTTTTTACAATTGCATGTAAATTTAGTTTTCAACATTCATTTTTTATAAAATTCTAAGATCCATTCCCCCCCTTCTTCCCTTTCTATCATCCCCTCTTTCCAATGTCACAAGCAATTTGATATAGTTTATACATGTACATTCATGTAAATATATGTATATATTATTGTAGTAAGTTTATTTATTTTTAATACACATTGCTTTATGAATCATGTTGGAAAAGAAAAATCAGAGCAAAAGAGAAAAACCACTGGAGAAATTTTTTAAAAAATACAGAAAAAAGAAGTGAACATAGTATGTGTTGATTTACATTCAGTCTCCTTAATTCTTTTTCTGGACGCAGATGACATTTTCTGTCCATTGTCTATTAGGATTACTTTGGATCACTGAACTACTGAAAAGAAGCAAGTGTTTCATAATTGATTCTCTCACATTCTTGCTGTTACTGTGTACAGTGTATTCTTGGTTCTGCTTGTGTTGCTCAGCATTAGTTCATGTTAGCTGGATAGCTTATTCTTGGCTGTAATCCCAGTTCCTTTGTTTTTTGAATATAAGATTCCAGGCCCTTCAGTCCTTTAAAATGGAAGCTGCTAGGTCCCAGGTAATCTTAATTATGGCTCCTAGGTATTCAAATTGTTTCTTTCTGGCTGCTAGCAATATCTTTTCCTTATACGATAGTTCTGAAATTTAGCCACAATATTCCTTGGGGATTTAATTTTGAAGTGTCTTTCAGGAGGTGATCAGTGGATTCTTTCAATGGCTATTTTATCTTCTGATTCTAAAATATCAGGGTAATTTTCTTTTATGATTTCTGTAAGATAATGCAATTATGTAATGTAATGTAAGATAATGTCTTTTTTTCATCATAGCTTTCAGGAAGCCCAATAATCCTTAGATTATCTCTCCTAGATCTATTTTCCAGGTCAGTTGTTTTTCCTAGGAGATATTTCATATTTTCTTCTATTTTTTTTTCATTTTTTTTGTTTTTGTTTGATTCTTGAAGTCTTGAGTCATTCATTTCCATTTGTTCAATTCTAATTTTTAGTGTATTGTTTTCTTCAGTTACCTTTTTTTAACTCCTTTTGCAATTGGCCAATTAAATTTTTTTTGTTCATTGCATTCTTTTACCATTTTTTCCATTACATCTTGCAATGATCTCATTTCATTTCCCCATTTTTCTTCTAATTCTCTCTCTCTCTCTCTCTCTCTCTCTCTTTTTACTGATTTAAAATTAACTCCCCACCTAATTGTCTCTTAAGATCCTTCATGCAATCTTCAAAGAAAGCCTTGTGAAATGGGGATCGACTCATGCCTCTCTTTGGGGCTTCTTCTGGAGTTGCTTTGCCTTTAGGAACCTCAGGATTTGAGTTCTGTTCTTCTCTATCTCCATAAAAAATGTCTATGGTGAAAGTTCTTTTCTTGTTGTTTTTTTATTCATTTTTTTAAAGGCTTGAAGTCTATTAATTGCAAAGGAGCAACAGCTGCTTTAATTTGCCCTGGGGCAGTTCTGCTGATTGATTCTGATTGATTTCCAGGGCTGGGTAATGGCATCTGGGTCTGGTGTTCTTCTGGGCTCAGTGGTTTAGTCTTTTACAAAAGGCAAATCTACCAAACTGCTTGCAACAAGGACAGAGTGGCTTAAGAGGCTCACAGAAGATTTCCAAGTGTGTGGAAGCTACAATGCTCTGACTCCCCACCTCCAGCTCCTTGCCTTGGTTTCCCTATGCTGTGGTCTGGGCTCAGCAGACTGTCCCTCTGTCCATTTGAAACAAATCTGTTCTGAAGCTCTTCCAAAGTATCTTCTAGAAATCCAAATATTTGTGGATTCTTTGACTTCAAAACCAGTTTAGAGGATTAATCTGTCCTTTGTTTGAGAGAAGGTTAGAGGAGGTTAAAGAGACCCATGTCTGCTCTCCATCATCTTGGTTCCACCCTAAAATGAGCATTATCTTTCAGGGAAGAAGATTGACATTCAATGATATAGGTGAATTTCACCTATTTGTAATGAAAAAAACAGAATTGGACAAAAAAATTGATCTCCAAACACAGAAGTCAAGAGATGCATAAAAAGAAAAAAAGGAAAGAACTCTTGAGAACTATATTTCCATTATTGGTATACTTAGAGAATGGGGGTATAATTTGATTTTATTATGACAATATGAAAAAGAAACTAGAGGTGAAAAGGGATCATATTGAAAAAAAAGAGGGAAAAGGAGGTAAAATAAGAGAAATCACATCTCATCAAGAGGCAAAGAAAGGGGGGAATGAGCATTGTGTGAATGTTACTCTCATCATATTTAGCTCTAAGAGAGAATATCAGGCATATCTGGTATCACAAAGAAATTTAACTCACCTTATAGGGAGGTAGGAGGGAAAGGGGGGAAATAAAGGGGAAAACTAATAGAAGGGAAAACAAAAGAATTAGAGGAAAGGTATAAAAAGAGGGAGGACTCTAAAGGGGGAGGGTTGTTTGAGGGAGATGATCATCAAAAGCAAAATACTGGGGAGGAGGGAAGGAGAATAGGAAAGAGAAAAGCATAACCTAGGGGATAAATAAGATGGCAGGAAATATAGAATTAGTTATTTTAACTATGAATGTGAATGGGATGAACTTCCCTATAAAATGGAAGCAGATAGCAAACAGGATTAAAAGCCAGAATCCTACAATATGTTGTTTGCAAGAAACACATTTAAAGCATAGTGGTATATAGAGAGTAAGGGTAAAGGATTGGAGTAGAATATATTGTGCTTCAGGTGAAGAAGAAAAAAGAAGAGGTAGACCCATACCTAACACCACATACCAAGATAAGATCTAAATGGGTTCAAGATCTAGATATAAAGAGTGATTTTGTAAGCAAGTTAGAGGAACATAATATAGTTTACCTCTCAGACCTGTGGAGATGGAATAAATTTATGTCCAAAGAAGATCTGGAACTCCTAATTGAACACCAGATGGATAATTTTGATTATATTAAGTTAAAAAGTTTCTGTACAAATAAAACTAATGCAGACAAGATTAGGAGGGAAGCATCAAATTGGGAAATCATCTTTACATTTAATGGTTCTGATAAAGGTCTCATCTCTAAAATATATAGAGAATTGTCTCATATATATAAGAATCCAAGCCACTCTTCAATAGATAAGTGGTCAAGAGATATGAACAGACAATTTTCAGATGATGAAATTAAAACCATCTCTAGTCATATGAAAAGTTGCTCCAAATCACTATTGATCAGAGAAATGCAAATTAAGACAACTCTGAGGTACAACTACACACCTGTCAGATTGGCTAAAATGACAGGAAAAGATAACGATGAATGCTGGAGGGAATGTGGGAAAGCTGGGACACTAATACATTGTTGGTAGAACTGTGAATGGATCCAACCATTCTGGAGAGCAATTTGGAGCTATGCTCAAAAAGTTATCAAACTGTGCATACCCTTTGACCCAGCAGTGTTTCTACTGGGCCTATATCCCAAAGAGATCTTAGAGGAGGGAAAGGGACTCACATGTGCAAGAATGTTTGTGGCAGCCCTTTTTGTAGTGGCTAGAAACTGGAAACTGAATGGATGCCCATCAATTGGAAAGTGGCTGAATAATTATGGCATATGAATGTTATGGAATATTATTGCTCTGTAAGAAACGACCAGCAGGATGATTTCAGAGGGGCCTGGAGAGACTTGCATGAACTGATGCTGAGTGAAACGAGCAGAACCAGGAGATCATTATACACAGCAACAACACTATTACATGATGATCATTTCTGATGGACGTGGCTCTCTGCAACAAAGAATTGTCTCAAACCAGTTCCAATTGTTCACTGAAGAAAACCATATACACCCAGAGAGAGGGATGTGAAATATGGACCACAACGTAACATTTTCATGATCTCTATTGATATTTGCTTGCATTGTGTTGCCTTTGTCTGATTTTCTTTTTTTTCTTGTAGATAGGATTTTTCTTGCATAACTTGTCAAGTATTTCGACATTATAAACATGTAGTGGACTTCCTGCCATCTAGGGGAGGGGAGGGGCCTGGGGGTAAAATTTGTAATGGAAAGCTTTGTAAAGATCAATGCTGGGGAACTACCCATACATATGTTATACAAATAAAAAGCTTTAATTAAAAAAAAAAAAAGAAGAGGTAGCAAATCTAATCTCAGATCAAGTAAAAGCAAAGATAGATCTAATTAAAAGAGATAAGGAAGAAAACTATATTGTAGTAAAGGGTACCATACATAATGAAGCAATATCAATACTAAACATATATGTCCTAAGTGGTATAGCATGGAAATTTCTAGAGGAGAAATTAAGAGAGATGCAAGAACAAATAGACAGCAAGAGTATACTAGTGGGGAATCTCAACCTTGCTCTCTCAGAACTAGATAACTTGAACCACAAAATAGATAAGAAAGAAGCTAAGGAGGTAAACAAAATGTTAGAAAATTTAGGTATGATAGCTCTTTGGAGAAAATTAAATGGAGACAGAAAGGAGTTTATTTTTTTCTTAATGGTTCATGGAACTTATACAAAATTTGACCATGTGTTAGGGCAAAAAAGCTCAAAATAAAATGAAGAAAGGCAAAAATAGTAAATGCATTTTTTTCAGATCAAGATGCAACAAAAATCACATGCAATATAAAGCCAGAAGAAAATAGCCCAAAAAGTAATTGGAAACTAAATAATCTCATCCTAAAGAATGAATAGGTGAAACAGAAAATCATAGACACAATAATTTCATCCAAGAGAATGACAATAATGAAACAGCATACCAAAATTTGTGGGATACAGATAAAATGGTAATAAGGTGAAGTTTCATATCTCTAGATGTTTACTTGCATAAAATAAAGAAAGAGAAAATTAATGAATTGGGCTTGCAACTAAAAAAGACAGAAAAAGAACAAATTAAAAACCCCCAATCAAATACCAAATTTGAAATTCTAAAAATAAAAGGACAGATTAATAAAATTGAAAGTAAAAAAATATTGAATTAATAAATAAAACTAAAAGTTGGTTTTATTAAAAAAAAACAAAATAGATAAACCTCTAGTTAATTTGATTAGAAAAAGGAAAGAAAAAATTAAATTGTTAGTCTCAAAAATGAAAGGGGAGGACTTTCCACCAATGAAGAGGAAATTAGAGCAATAATCAGGAGCTACTTTCCCAACTTCATGCCAATAAATTTGATAACCTAAGTGAAATAGAGGAATACCTACAAAAATATAGATTGCTCAGATTAACAGAAGAAGAAATAAATTACTTAAATAGTCCTATTTTAGAAAAAAGAAATAGGACAAGATATTAATCACCTCCCTAAGAAAAAATTCTCAGAACCAGAGAGATTTAAATGTGAATTCTACCAAACATTTAAAGAACAATTAGCTGCAATACTATATATTTGAAAAAATAGGGAATGAAGGACTCCTCTCAGATTCCCCTTAAGACACAGACATTGTACTGATACATAAACCAGGAAGGATGAAAACAGATAAAGAAAATTATAGACCAATCTCCCTAATGAATATTGGTACAAAAATCTTAAATAAAATATTAGCAAAGAGATTATTGAAAATTGTCCCCAGGATAATACATCATGACCATTCATATCAGAAATGCAGGGATGGTTCAATATTAGGAAAACTATTAGAATAATTGACTATATCATTAACAAAACTAACAAAAAAAAACATGATTATCTCAATAGATGCAGAAAAAGCATTTGATAAAATTTAATATCTGTTCCTATTAAAACACTAGAGAGTACAGTAATAAATAGACTTTTCCTTAAAATAACCAATAGTATCTATTTTTTTTTTTGCTTTGGCAATTGGGGTTAAGTGACTTGCCCAGGGTCATACAGCTAGGGAATGTTATATGTCTGAGACCAGATTTGAACTCAGGTCCTCCTTACTTCAGGACTGGTGCTCTATCCACTGCGCCATCTAGCTGCCCCTTAATAGTATCTATTTTAAAGTATCAGCTAGCAATATATGTAATGGAGATAAACTGGAACCATTTCCAATAAGATCAGGGTTGAAGCCAGGTTGTCCACTATCACCATTATTATTCAATATTATTTTAGAAACACTAGCTTTTACAATAAGAGAAGACAAAAAGATTAAAGGAATTAGAGTAGGTAATGAGGAAATCAAATTATCACTCTTTGCAGGGGATATGATGGTATACGTAGAGAATCCTAGAGAATCAACTAAAAAATTACTAGAAATAATTCACAACTTTAGCAAAGTTGCATAATACAAAATAAATCCACATGAATGATCAGCATTTTTATATATATCACTAACAAAATCCAACAGGAAGAGATACAAAGAGAAATTCCATTTAAAATAATTGTCAATAGTATAAAATATTTGGGAATCTATCTGCGAAGAGAAAATCAGGAACTATATAAGCAAAACTACAAAACACTTTCCACACAAATAAAGTCAGATCTAAAAAATTGGAAAAATATCAAGTGCTCTTGGATAGGTCAAGTGAATATAATAAAGATGACAAAACTACCTAAACTAATCTATTTATATGGTGCTATACCAATGAAACTCCCAAGAAACTATTTTACTGAGCTAGAAAAAATAACAATAAAATTCATATGGAAGAACAAAAGGTCAAGAATTTCAAGAGAATTAATGAAAACAAAAAGCAAATGAAGGTGGCTTAGCTGTACCAGATCTAAAACTATATTATAAAGCAGTAGTCATCAAAAACCATTTGGTACTGGCTAAGAAACAGACTAGTTGATCCATGGAATAGATTAGGTTCACAGGACAAAATAGTCAATGGCTATAGTAATCTAGTATTTGGCAAACCCAAAGACCCCAGCTTTTAGGATAAGAAATCACTATTTGACAAAAACTGCTGGAAAAATTGGAAATGAGTATGGCAGAAATGAGACATTGACCCACAGCTAACACTATAAACCAAGATAAGGTCGAAATGGGTTCATGATCTAGACATAAAGAATGATATTATAAAAATTTAGAAGAACATAGGATAATTTACCTCTCAGATCTATGGAGGAGGAAGGAATTTGTGACCAAAGAACTAGAGATCATTATTGATCAGAAAATAGATAATTTTGATTATATTAAGTTGAAATGTTTTGTACAAACAAAACTAATTCAGACAAGATTAGAAGAGAAGCAATAAACTAAGAAAACATTTTTACATTCAAAGGTTCTGTTAAAGGCCTCATTTCTAAAATATATAGAGAATTAAGTCAAATTTATTAGAGTTCAATCCATTCTCCAATTGATAAATGGTCAAAGGATATGAACAGACAATTTTCAGATAAAGAAATTGAAACTATTTCTAGTCATATGAAAAGGTGTTCCAAATCACTATTGATCAGAGAAATGCAAATTAAGACAACTCTGAGATACCACTACACACCTGTGAGATTGGCTAAGAGGACAGGAAAATATAATGATGAATGTTGTAGGGGATGTGGGAAAACTGGGACACTGATACATTGTTGGTGGAACTGTGAATGGATCCAACCATTCTGGAAAGCAATTTGGAACTATGCTCAAAAAGTTATCAAACTGTGCATACCTTTGACCCAGCAGTATTTCTACTGGGCTTATATACCAAAGAGATCTTAAAGGAGGGAAAGGGACCCACATGTGTAAAAATGTTTGTGACAACTGTTTTTGGAGTGGTTAGAAATGAAACTGAATGGAAAATTCAACTGGAGAATGGCTGAATAAATTATAGCTTATGAATGTTATGGAATATTATTGTTCTGTAAGAAATGACCAACAGGATGATTTCAGAGAGGCCTGGAGAGACTTAGATAAACTGAGGCTAAGTGAAATGAATAGAACCAGAAGATCATTATACATGGCAACAAGAAGACTATACGATGATCAATTCTGATGCACATGGCTCTCTCAACAATGAGATGATTCAAACCAATTCCAATTGTTTAGTGATGAATAGAGTAATATACACCCAGAGAGAGGCCTATGTGGGAACTTAGTGTGGACCAGAACATAGAATTTCCACACTTTCTGTTGATGTTTGCTTGCATTTTGTTTTTCTTCTCAGGTTTTTTTTTTCTTCTTTCTAGATTCATTTTTTCTTGTGCAGCAAGACAACTCTATAAATATGGATACATGTATTGGATTTATCATATATTTTAACATATTTAACATGCATTGGACTACCTGCCATCTAGGAAAGTGGGTGGAGGAAAGGAAGGAAAATTTGGAACAGAAAGTTTTGCAAAAATCAGTGTTAAAAATTATCCATGCATATGTTTTGCAAATAAAAATCTTTAATTAAAAATTATTAGTTCATGTAAATATTTCCCAGAATTTCTATAACCAGCTTGTTCATCATTTTTGTAGAATAATAATGTTATATTACCTTCATGTATTACAACTTGTTAAGTCATTCCACATTTGATGAGCATCCATTCCTTTTCCCATTTTTTGCTACCATAAAAAGAGTTGTTACAAACATTGTTGCATGTGGCTGCTTTCCTCTCTTTTATGATTTTCTTTCATAATGTCCTCTAGTTCTTCTTTGATCATAAATTCTCCCATTTCCAAAGTTCTAATAGGAAAATTATCCCTTGCTCTCCTAATTTGTTTATGGAATCATCTTTTATGCCCAAATCATTTATCTGTTTTAATCTTATTTTGGTGTAGGGTAGGAAATGTAGGTCTATGCTGAGTTTCTGATATATTATTTTCTAGTTTTCCCAGCAAATTTTTGTCAAATACTGAGTTCTAATTATAGAAGCTGGAGTTTAGGGGTATATCAAATACTAAATTACTATAGGCCTTGTTTATTGTGCCTTGTGTATCTAATCTATTCCACTTATTCACCACTCTATTTCTTAGCCAGTACCAAATGATTTTGATTACTGCTGCTTTATAATATAATTTTAGGTTTGGTACTGTTAAACCATCATCCTTTCTATTTTTTCCATTAATTCCCTTGATATTCTTGACTTTTTGCTCTTCTAGATGAATTTTGTTATTATTTTTTCTAGTTCTATAAATTATTTTTGGCAGTTTGATTGGTAAAGCACTGAACAAGTAGACCAATTTAGGCAGAGTTGCCATTTTATTATATTAGTTTGCCCTAGGTATGAACAATTGATATTTTTCCAATTATTTAGATCTGATTTTATTTTTTTGAGAAGTGTTTTGTAATCGTACTCATATAGTTCTTGGCTTTGTCTTGACCACATAAAATCAACAGTGAAAAATATCAAGGAATAAGGAATCAAGGAAAAATCCTCAAGGATGAGGTATTGCCTTTGCTAGAAGAACAGGTGCGTATTTCATAAGCAGGTGACAATTTTGACAGAGGAAAACTATTCTTATTCACAACAGATTCATCTAAAGATGAAATTACAATATGTTCTAGATTATTTTTACCAGTAACTTTCTTAAAGATAACTATAAGATTATTTCATAGCAATTGTCCCTTGACTCTATCTCACGTTTCTTATCCAGCAGTCAGCATTGGTATGTATAAGAAAGCCACTGTTAGGCTTTCTTCATTTATCAAATGAATAAGGTGAATCCCTAAGGTTGTTTGGAGCTCTACCATTCAATGTCAATGATTTCATCATTAGACAGTCAATCCTGTACATATGCACATAATAGGACTGTCTTCTTTCATTTGTCCATTAAGGGAAGTTTTCATGCTGGTTTTTTAGGTGAGTAGAAGAAAAAGAGCATAGAAACATGCCATACTTATGATGGCCTTGAATACAATTCCCTTTAGGAAGGAAAGGTGGAAGATGAATTAATAATACTAGCATATAATTTCTTCCAATAGGTTGTCATATCAGTCATATATGAATTAGATACCTATGTGCAGTAAACTCATACACTAAACATAGTGGGATAGTTCCAGTCTGAACAAGGCTTACAAATTGAGATAGAGTAGGTACAAGCAGTCCTTACCTTAATAATGTTGTCCCTAGATTTTCTGAAAGACCTCTTCACAATAACTGTCAAAAATGGCTTCAAATGATCCCTTATGAATTTTGTATGGTTCTAATACAACAATGACAAAAAAAAAAAAAAAACCAGCACATATTGGAGAGGAAAGAGTTAATCCCTAACCAAATGGTTCCAAGTGCTCCAGCTCAATTGATTAAATCAGAAAATCAAGTATAGCACAGTGTTAATATGTTAAACAAAGTACAAAAATGTATCTATGCCCTGTTACCCCATTTGGAAGTGTGAAGAAGTTTTCAAGATAGAAATGGAAGAACTGCTTCTGCTGATTTGCAGTAGACTAACCACAATCTTGGTAGATTTTAAAGACTAAATTTGTCAGTCTTTGCGACAATTAAGATAGACTAAATAAGCAGTAGCTATATGGTAACATCTGACCTTCATCAGGCCAAGTGGCAGAAGGAAAGGGATTTTTTTTGGTCTTTTTCTCCATTAATTACATAATCTTTCAGGGCAACTATTTACCTATTAGAGACACTGTGGCCAGCCAAGAGTTAGACAAAGCAGAAAGCATGAAGTTCAGGAGCATGCTCACTCATGGCAGAAAAAGTTATGTAATAATGGATTACAGAAAATTAACTTGTCATTTGGAGATTGAAATGTGGACAAGAGTAGGAAAATGTAGCTCAGCTGAAGAATACAACAAGCAGAAACATGCAAAGTAGATTGTAGCTTGAGGATATAACAAGAAGATAAAGAACATACAGACCCTACCAGAGTGTTGAATGGTCTTAGCTACTTGCTCCCTATATGTATTTCTCTCAACCAGCGGACCTGAAGTTCATACTTATTCTTTTTATTAACATTGTGAGCATTTGTGGGATAGTGCATCTTAAATTTATAGAGGGAACGTGTTACTATGTATGCCATCTTAAAATGTGTCTTCATTGAGTTAACTGTATCTACTGGCTAACTAAAAAATTTAAGCTCACAGAGAACTTTGAACCTGGAGTAGTAGTCAATCTATAGGAGATCCAATTCAAAAGTACAAATGCAATTTCTATGGGGATAATACACAGAGAAAAGGTCATATAAACACTATATTTTATCTTATAACATTACAGCATATTAAAATCTTATTTTATTTATTATACTCTCATACTTTTTGATTTATATATACTTTGAAAAAGCTTATGATGTACAATACAAGGGTATATCATTTATAATTTATTTTAATGTTATCTAATATAGTGTTTACAGTAATTTCTGTTAAAAGTTGCATATTACATTATGAATAAAATCCTTTATTAAAGAAAAATCTGTTTTAATGGGTTATTTTGACTCATAGTTCATTTTCCAGATTTAAATGGTTAATATTAGATCAAGAGAATGCTTTAGATAGTTCATCTATTTTACATAAAAACATTTGACAATGACTGCCATGGTATTCTTTTGAAAAAGTTGGAGAATTGTAGGTTAGCCAATAGTACAGTGGCTGTGCTGAATCATCGGGCTTGAAGAATAATCATAAATGATTTGATGTCAACTTGAAAAGTGTCTCTAGTGAAGTGTCCCAGAGATCTATCTTTAGACCTGTATTATTTACCATTTGAAAATCAGTTACTTGAAATAAATGGCATAGAAGCTATGCTAATTTAATATGTGATGCAACACAAAGCTAGGAGGCATAACTATAACATTGTATAATATAGTCAGACTTAAAAAATATCTCAACAATCTAGAATGTTGGACTGAATCAAATATGATGAAATTTAATAATGTTAAATTTAATGTTATTCTTAGATTTTAAAAATCAATTTTACACGTACAAGATGGAAAGAGTAGGCTAGATAGCAGTTTGTTTGAAATGAATATAGTTGTTTCAGTGAATTGCAATCTTGATATGAGCCATTAGAGTTGTTTGGCAGAAGAAAATAAAAATTTAAATCAAATGAAGTCTTAGGCTATATTGAGCGGCACACAATCCAAAATTATAGAAATCTATACTACCATAGTTAGATCATGTCTGAAATTGAGAGCTTAATTCCATTTTTAAGAAGAATATTTGAAGAGATGACTGAAGGAAAGGAATAAGCATTCATACAGTAGCTGATATGTATCAGGAATAGCAAGGTATCATAGTAGATAGAGTGTTGGTACTGTAGTCAGAAAGATTGATCTTTGTCAGATCAAATCTAGTCTAAGATATTTATTATTTATTTGGTCCTAGGTAGGTAACTTAACCTTGTTTACCTCAATTTTCTCATCTGTAAAATGAACTGGACACAAAAATGGCAAAATACTCCAGTACTTCTACGAGGTAAATCCCAAATGAGATCACAAAGAATCAGGCACATGTAAAACAACCACAAAGACTATGTATCAGGCCTTATGCTAAGGAGTTTACAAATATTTCACTTGATCCTCACAACAACCCTGTGAAGTAGATCCTGTTATTATCCTCATTTTACAATTGAGGAAATAGTGACAAGCAGAGGTAAAGTGACTTGCCCAGGATCAAATAACTAGAAAGTGTTTTGGGATGGGATTTGAATACAGGTCCCCCTCATCCCAGATCCAATACTCTCCCCACTT
Organism: Myrmecobius fasciatus; assembly: GCA_023553655.1. NCBI lineage: Eukaryota > Metazoa > Chordata > Mammalia > Dasyuromorphia > Myrmecobiidae > Myrmecobius > Myrmecobius fasciatus. Next base: position 149,240 of record JAJPUD010004459.1, read on the forward strand.
GAACTACCCAGGTGTCTGAAGAATGTTGAAGCATTTCAAAATCATGTCACATCACAATCAATCAAAGAAGGTAACCTGATAGAGTGGAGAATTCACTGCTTATATAATGAATTCAGATCTCTGACACTACCTTCATGATATTCAGTAATTCACTTCCACCTCCCAGGCTTCAGTTTCCTCATCTATAAAAAGAGAATTAAGTAGGTGACTTCCCAGGTACCTTTCCCTTCTACATTTATTATGCTATCATGCTACAATTATGTGAATAAGAGATTTTTTATCTTGGAGAAGATAAAAGTTTAAGGGACATGATAGCTATCTCCTCAAGTATTTGATTTATTGGAAGGGGGGAAATACTCCCTACCAATCCTAATTATTCAAAGCTGAAATAGATCACCTTAAGAAGCAATGGAGTTCCCTCCACTGGAAATCTTCAACCAAAGACTGAATGGTCATTTGCATAATGCATTATAGAGGGAATTCTTGTGCTGATAAAAATGGGACTAAATTATTTCTGTGACTTCCTGTGAATCATTATTTCCATAAGATGAAAACAGATAATGGAATTATATGGGCAGTATAAAAAAAGTGCTAAATGAGTGGAAAAGTCACTAAGCTAACTAGAAAATCACAAGGACAACAGCTTTATACTTGGAATAGTGAGCGAAACCTGAGTTTATTCTGAAAGTTGTTATCTTTGTGTCCTTGAGCAAGTTATAATCTCTCTGAGCCTCAGTTTCTCTTAGATGACATATAAGATCACTTCGAGTTTTTATATTCTATGACTATATTAGGAGGTATGACACAGCTTTGCAGAAAACATATCCTGTTTGTTCAGTCCCTAAAGTTCATTCAATTATGCTCAGGTAGTATGGCCTAAGTATATAATTTAGAGCATGCGTGAAGGGCATGAAAGAGAAAGGATTTTACTTCTTTTAAGAATGTTTGAGAATAATTGGACTACCTGAAAATTCTGACCAAAAAAAGAATCTTGACACAATAATGACATACTCAAACAAAACTGTCCTGGTATGATAGAACACAAGGGGAAAGTAAAATTGAAAAAAATACAACAATCACCACCTCAAAGAAATCCTACATGAAAAAATAGGAATATTTTTGCTAAATTTTTAAACCTCCAAATCAAAGAGAAAATTTTGCAAGAAACAAACAAAAACAATTCAAATATGTTGAAGCTACAATTACAATTGTACAGGATTTATCAGCAACTACAATAAAAGACCACGGGTCCTGGAATAATATGTATATTAATAATCAAAAGAACTAAACCTGTGACCAAAAGTACCATATCCAGCAAAAGTAACCATAATATTGAAAGAAAAAAATGCAAATTAAACATACTTGCAGATTTTCAGGACTTTGTCTCAACTAAACCTGAGCTCAATAGAAAATTTAACATACAAAAGCCAACATCAAAAATTAATTGCAAGGGACTCAACAAGGACAAATTACTTATGTTTTTTTTTTAACATGAAAATGTAAACAATATGTTTAAAACTGACATCAGTAATTGGGTAGTTCAAAAGAAAGATTGGGACAGTTCAGTATGATGTAACTCAAAAAGGCAAAACTGTCTAGGAAAAGGTAAAAATAGTAATTATGCTACACAAATGAAGTACAGAGGAATAACTGACCCAGACATTAGAGGGGAGAGAATGGCTCAAAAAGGGGTTAAATAAAGATTAATACGTGTGTGGGTGTGGGTATGTGAGGGTATGTCTGTGTCTGTGTGTGTGTACCATAAAGGGTATATAGCATCTTCTAAAATCTACAAGGAAATAAGAGGGGGAAAAGAATAAAATAATGTGGGTTATATAGAAGGATATATAGATTTATGGTAGCAGACCAAGGTGTGCAAATTAATGGGAAAGGGATGTAGAGGGAAGGAAAGGGTGGAGCACAGAAGGTGTTTAGATTAGTGGGAGTGAGATAAGGTGTATAGATTAATGGAAATGGGATATAGGGAGAGGAAAATGATGGGAGGAGAAAATAACAAAGGGATCCAATATTAGAAGGAGGTTAAGTAATAGCAAGGTAAGTTAAAGAGTAGAGTTAATGTAGAAGAGTTAGCAGGGATAGGAAATAAGAGATATATGCAACTACTCTAACAAGGATTGGGAGTTGAATTTATTAGGGAAAAAAGTAGAGTTAGTAATCATTGATCTCAAAGTCAAATTTAAAGATTTAATCAAGAGAGAAAACTACATTATAGGTCAGCCATATTAAAATTATTTTATTCGCATGCCAATACATATAAATATGTGTGTATGTATTCAGGGAACTATGCATGTGTATATATAGGTATATATGTATAGGAATATATGTATATGTATATGTGTGTATATATATATATATACCTGTGCTTAATTGTAGCTTCCTTGAGGGAGGTAGGTGGTGGATAAAAGGGGAAAAAAAAGAATGAAGTAAAAAGTGCAGAACAGAGAAAAAATGGACCATCATAATTACAATTTCTTCTATTATTATATATTCTTTCTTGAAATGGAAATTTATTGTTAAATAGTTTGAATTATCCCTGTTGCTTAGCTGGGCACATGACCACATTTTTGTTTTTGTTCTTTTTTCCTGTCTTTCTTTTTCTATTTTGTTTTTTCTTATTTTGTGTTTAGATTTAAATAAATATTAAAAAGAAAAAGTTTGGTGAATGATTGCCTATAAGGTAAAAAGTCATACAAGAAAATTACCCAGAATCTTAAAAATAAAAGATAAAATATTGACCAACATAACAATCCAGCATTGGAGGAAGGCTAGGGTGAGGCCATAGATCCAGATATAGGATACTTTGATAATACCTGTTGTTTAAGAAAGGACAACATGGAACTGGAACTTCTGACATGAAATGCAGAACATCTTCCATCATACCATATTATCTTCATTGATTAATATTTTTAGAAGTGAAGTTCATCAGAACATCCCTAAAATAAATAAAACAAAAAATGTAAAAGGAACATATAGTATATGCAAAAAAAAATGTTCTAAGTAGACTCTGTCTTATTGTATATTTTCCTTTCCACACACAGTCTAACATAGTTCTATAAACACAGGAAAACACCCATTTACTATTTAAATGAAGAAAGGAATATCTAATAAATATTTATATTACTATTCATATTTTTAACTACTTTGGAATAATGTCAGTACAGCTTCTTTGGGGATCCTTGAGGAAATGAAATTTAAATGGATTATGGGGATTTTACATTTTGATGTAGAATATACCTCAGAGATATCTAATCAACTCCTTTTATAGATGAAAAAATTGAGACATATACTTATTAACTGTGTGATCCTAAAGAAGATGCTTAATGTCACTCAGCCTAATTTTCCTCATCTATAAAATGGGGATTATTATTATTAGCACCCATCTCACTGAGTAGTTATGAAATGATTCAAGGGTGTAATGTGTAAAGCAAGAGATAATATTCACAAATCTTAAATCACTATAAATTATATTATCAACTACAATTATTCTTTTTGGTGGGTTGTTTTTGTGTGTTTGTTTCTTTTATATGACCTTCCTGAGACCATAATATAGTAAGCAGCAGAGCCCAGGATATTGACTTTCTTCTTATTTCATATCATCATAAAATCATATCAATGAATCATAGATAATTAGTAGAAGAAAATAACAAAATCTTCCTTGGCAACAAAGTTTTGGTTCAAATGTAACCCTTCTCCAAGACTATTTGGTGGTAAGAAGGGATTAGTTTTCCTTTGGGGAATCTCACTTTTCCACTATTTCCACAGAAATCTTAGGTAATCATCCTCCCAGCTGGATTATCTTTCCAAGTTTTATTTTAGGAATGTGACATTTCTAAAGTCAAGGACAGCTGAGTTCTCCCTTCAAGCCCAAACCCTTCTTGATTAAAAGTAACATCCAGCACTGACTGGCTGGTGATCTCAGTAGCACAGAGCCACTGTGGTGGACAAATGCTGTCCTGAGGACAAGTGATCCTTTCATATACATCAGAAAAGATCTCTTTAGAAATACAATTGATAAAAATGAATTCTGTGCCTTCACTTTAACTAAGGTACATGAATTTCACCTATCAAGGAAAGATTGGGCAGAAGAAGTAATATATTGTTCCTTTATTCCTGCCAAGGAATTGCATTGCAAGTGTAACCCAAATTTAGAGTCAACACACTGGATATTCAATGATCAGTAGAGCTGTTAGGTGGCTCAGTGGATAAAGCACTGGAGTAAGGATACATCTTTTATGTTTTTGTTGTCTGTAGGACTAACAGTCCCTGAATCAGACCCTTCCTCTACCTGTCCCCATTCTTCCGAGCTAGATATGCTGGCAAAGTTAAATTAAAAAAAAAAAAAACTTTTAATCTGAGAACAACATCATATGTTTTCCACAATAAGAGATTGTTTTATTGTCCTTATGTCTCTAATGCTTGCACAATTGTGCACATATTAGATACTTAGTGAAGATATTTTGAATTAAATTGCATTAGTTGGACGATTATTCCTGTGGAAATAAGAACATTTTACAATTCCATGGCATATCTATTAAAGTTATGTCTTTATATGTTATGAAGCTCAGGAAAACTTGAGTTCAGATCTGGGCTCAGACAGTTACTGGATGTGTGACTCTGAGAAAGTCACTTAACCTTAATCCACTAGAGAAGAAAATGGCATGCTACATCATTATCTTTGCCAAAAAGACCTCCTGGACAATGCAGACCACACTATGGTCTGAAGAGTTGGACACAACTGAAAGTGGGAGGTGGTGCAATAACTAGAGTACTAACCAGGAATCATTAAGGCTCCTCTTCCTGAATTCAAATCTGACCTCAGACATCTACTAGCTGTGTGACCCTGGCCAATCCACTTAATCCCATTTGCCTCAGTTTCTTCATCTGTAAAATGAGCTGGAGAAGGAAATGGCAAACCACTGCAGTATTTCTGTTAAAAAAACAAAATAAAACCCTCAATGGGGTCATGAAGAATTGGGCAGGACTGAAAAAATAGCTGAACAACTGAGACTATGACAAGCATAGGATACAAGTGCTGGTTGAAACAATGTCTGCTTTGAGAAAAAAGGGCAAATACTTTGATTCTTTTAATAAGTGGAGCTTTTCTACTAATGCTGCATTCCAAGTGTTCAAAGTTATCCTGAAAATCAAACGGATTATCTCTGCTCCTATAGCTTCTAGATAATCAGCGGGAAGGGATAGCAACCTTAAGGGTAAGAATGCATCTTTTTTGGTTTTGTTGTTTCTAGGATTAACAGTCCTTGCTCTACCTATTCCCATCCCACCTTTCCAAGTATACATGCTGGCAAATTTAAATTAAAAAAAAATTAATCTGAGAATAATATCATATGTGTTTCCCTCAATGAGAGATTGTTTTATTGCTGTCCTTATGTCTTTAATGTCTGCACAATCTTGTATATATTAGATGCTTAGTGAAGGTATATTGTATTAAATTACATTGAGTTGGACTATTATTCTTGTGGAAATAGGAACATTTTACCATTACATGATATATCAATTAAAGTTATATCTTTACAAGTTCTGAAGCTGATTCATTACCCCCCAAAAAAGTTGTTCACAGTCAGTGTAAGGAATAATTATGTGTAATTTCTCTATGCTTTGTTATAGAGACATATCCTTTTTCCATAGATCTTAACTCAGGGTCCCAAGTCAAAAGAGACCTCTGTGACTGACTGAAGATTAACAAATGACTCATTTCTCTTGTCTTTCCAGCATCTTTGTCATGTTTTTTTTTTTTTCTGATTAAATACATTTCAGTTTTGTAGGGTCCAAGAAGTGACTCCAGTTTTTGTCCAACTTACTCCCATTAGACACAGGGAATACACAGACAAGTTGTCAAATACTTTCATTGATCATTCAGTCATTTAGTCATGTGCAACTCTTTGTGATCCCATGATGTTTTCTCTATTGAATTTTCTCAGTAAAGGTACTGGAGTGGTTTACTATTTCCTTCTCCAATAATTAGGCAGTAACATTCCTAGTTTATAAACTATGAAGGTCAATGCTGAGGAAATGATCTGTGAGAAGATCAATATTTCCGAGGACTGATACTTATAATACATGGAATTAACTAGAATTAATCTTTTCAGATGGTTACCTAACTGAAAATTGTCTAGGTCTGAATTTGTTTGAAGTAAATGAAGCAGCTTCTCACTGTGTCCCTCTCTTGACACCTGGCTTCTTTTCCAGTATGTAGGTTAATCAATATATTCTCTTAGCAGAGCTGGACTTTCAAAGTTTAGGTTTATTCCCTAATTCAGAATTCTCTTTGTGCAGCCCCTACCACAAGAACACACTTCTTTCCCTTAATTAGAGAGGGCAGAGGGGAGAAGGAGAGATGTCATTTATCATATTCTTACTGCTGTGTTCAGGGACAGAGAAGATAAGTAAGATCTGTTTGCTGAGGCAGGTTGGCAAGGACAATATCAGAGAAACAATCAATGGTGTGACTGGAACTATGGATTTTTTTTCCCCCAAAGGCAACCTTACAAACTGATGAGACCCAGCATCTCATCTGTTTTTCAGATACCAGTAATGATGCCTCCTGTAAGATTTGAGGCCGCTAATGGTACAAATCCTACAGAGTTAAATCACAGGTTTTCAGTATTTCTGATGTCTCCCATAATTGTAAACCTATTTTGTAATTACAAGAGCCAGTGTATATTGACAAGCTCATTACCAATAGGCAAGCAGAGGGATTCAACAAGAGGATATTTAAGAAATATGTGGTTAAAAACCAAACCCTATGAGCAATGAGAACATTTTTTATACATCTTTTCCATGAAGAATAAATATAATTCCTGTACTTTAATATAATAGTTATTATATTTAGCCCTGAAAAAGAAAAAAAATGCAAAAAGAGGGGAGAAGATTCTGCCACATAACAACAAATTATTCTCCTGGTTCCATTCTGTTTCATATATGACTTCCTGGTAAAGTCATACTATTTTTGCTTTCCAAGTACAACATAAACTCTTTCAGAGCAGGAATGATTTTCCATTTTGTCTTTATTTCCTTAATTAACTATTAGTACAATGCCAGGCAAATATTTAATAAATAGTTGCTAAATTCTGTGGTCTGAGGTAGCAAATTTACAACTATGATGCACCATGGGCAGGGCATAAAATTTAATTCATTTTCAAAAAAGTGAGGATTTAGAGATTGGGTCAAATTCCAGCTCTATCACATATTAACTTTGTGGTCTAGGATAATCCAATAATTAAAAGCATTTATTAAACATTTGTTCTGTGACAAGCCCTGTTTGACACTGGGTGTCTAAAACATAATGAAATAATCCTTGCCCTCATGGAGTTTACATTGAGGATGAGGGAAGGAAACAACACATAAACACGTAAGAGTACACAAAATCACTTAAAATCTCTGAATTTCCATTTCCTATGATATAAAAAGAGGCAGCCAGATTTAGTAACTCTCCTCCCTTCCCCCACCCAAATCTATGACTGTATATCTAAGTCCAGGATGGGAAAATCATTAGCAGAAATGTCCCTGGTGACATAATAAAGAAATTGCTGAGTGAGTCTGAACTGGGGAAAATTCAGGGGAGAAACATTAATGCTATTCATATACAAGCAGTAACACGTTGTTGGGGTTGGGTTTTTTTCTGACAAAATTGTTTCTCATTGTTTTTTCCAGTTTATCTAGTTTTTACCTAGTTTATTTTCATTCTCACCATTTTATCTAGTTTATTTTTATTCTATATGGAAGAACTACCATTTTCAAAAAAAAAAAAAAAAGAGCACACATAGCTGATGACAGCATAAAAAAGCTCAATACAGTTTTATAAATGGTCTAAAGTGTGCCAACCACTATCTTAAACATTGGAGATATAAAAAGAAAAATGAAACAAGTCTTATCCTCAAGAAACTTACATTCTAATGAGAGAAATAGCTGCTTTTGTCTTTATACTTCAAACATTTAGCATGGTGTCTGGTAAATAATAAGCTCTTAATAAATGCTTGTCATTACCTTTCAAATGTCTGGACTAGGGAGAGTTCATGAGCAAATAAGGACAAGAAAAGATAAAGTAGATAATTTTGATTCCATATTAAAAATGTTTTGCTCCAACAAATTCAATGCAGTTAAGGTTAAAAAGAAACATTTGGGAAGAAAATCTTTACTTTCTCTAATAAGGTTCTCATTTCCAAGATACATAAAGAGTGATTAAAAATTTTTAAAGATTACTAGACATTATTTAGTTTATAAATGGTGAAAAGATAAATTGGCAATTCTGAAGGGAAGAAATCCAAGCTATAAATCAATAGCCACATAAAAAATTGCTCAAAATCACTAATAATCAGAGAAATGTAATTTAAAACAACTATCAAGGTCTACCTCTCACAATTAGAATAGCAAAGTTAATAAAGATGGAAAATGACAAGTGTTCAAGGGGGTTCAAACAGATCTATTCACTGTTGTGGACCTGTGAATATGTATAGCCTCTCTGGAAAGCAATTTGGAATGATGTCCCCAAAATTATTGAAATTTTTAACTGAAAAACACTAGCAGTAATATTTTACTGTTAAAAAGATCAAAGAAAAAAGAAAATGTCCTATGTGTACACAAATATTTGTATCAGTTCTTCTAGAAAAGAGCTGGAAATCAAAGAACTGGAAATCAAGAGAGTTTACATCTACTAGGACATGACTCAACTAATTATGATAATTGAATATAATCAATTATTTGCTGTAAGAAAAAATGAAAGAGATGGTTTCAGAGAAATCTGTGAAAACTTAAATGAACTTATGCAAAGTTAAGTGAGCAGAACCAGGAAAATAATTTATACCATAACAACACTGTAAAAAACAATTTTAAGAAACCTATGATCAATGCAATGATCAACCATGATTCTAGAGGACCTTCTCACTCAGAGTTAATAGACTACATATGTATAATGAATCATACTTTTGAACATAGATATTATGAGAATCTGTTTTCTTTTTACTATACAAATTGCTTTTCCCTAGTGGTGGACTGGGAAGTAGAAGAAAGAGAAAAATAAATGCCTAAGTGAAAAAAAGGTAATGTTTTTTGATGAACTGTTTGATAATGTACACATGTAAGAATATGCACTTTATATACAAAAATGAATATAAGGTAATATTGGGGTAAAGGTAGTATTAATTAGAAGGAATCAAGGAAAGCTTTACATGAGAAGTGGCAGTTCTACTTAGTTTTTTTTTTTGTAGGTGGGATAATTTTATTTTATTTTATTTTATTTTTTTTTATTTTAAGCTTTTTATTTGTATAACATATGTATGGGTAGTTCCCCAACCTTGATCTTTACAAAGCTTTCCAATACAAATTTTACCCCCAGTCCCCTCCCCTCCCCTAGATGGCAGGAAGTCCAATACATGTTAATAATGTTGAAATGCTTGAGAAGTTATGCAAGAAAAATCCTATCTACAAGAAAAAAAAAAAAAGAAAATCAGAGAAAGGAAACACAATGCAAGCAAACATCAATAGAGAGCATGAAAATGTTACGTTGTGGTCCATATTTCACATCCCTCTCTCTGGGTGTATATGGTTTTCTTCAGTGAACAATTGGAACTGGTTTGAGACAATTCTTTGTTGCAGAGAGCCACGTCCATCAGAAATGATCATCATGTAATAGTGTTGTTGCTGTGTATAATGATCTCCTGGTTCTGCTCGTTTCACTCAGCATCAGTTCATGCAAGTCTCTCCAGGCCCCTCTGAAATCATCCTGCTGGTCGTTTCTTACAGAGCAATAATATTCCATAACATTCATATACCATAATTATTCAGCCACTTTCCAATTGATGGGCATCCATTCAGTTTCCAGTTTCTAGCCACTACAAAAAGGGCTGCCACAAACATTCTTGCACATGTGAGTCCCTTTCCCTCCTCTAAGATCTCTTTGGGATATAGGCCCAGTAGAAACACTGCTGGGTCAAAGGGTATGCACAGTTTGATAACTTTTTGAGCATAGCTCCAAATTGCTCTCCAGAATGGTTGGATCCGTTCACAGCTCCACCAACAATGTATCAGTGTCCCAGTTTTCCCACATCCCCTCCAACATTCATCATTAACTTTTCCTGTCATTTTAGCCAATCTGACAGGTGTGAAGTGGTACCTCAGGGTTGTCTTGATTTGCATTTCTCTGATCAATAGTGATTTGGAGCACCTTTTCATATGACTATAAATAGTTTTAATTTCATCATCTGAAAATTGTCTGTTCATATCCCTTGACCACTTATCTATTGAAGAGTGGCTTGAATTCTTATATATATGAGACAATTCTCTATATATTTTAGAAATGAGGCCTTTATCAGAACCATTAAATGTAAAGATGATTTCCCAATTAGATACTTCCCTCCTAATCTTGAGTTCTACTTAGTTTTGAAGGTAAAGAAAGATATGTACTCCAAGGCAATAGCTAATTGAAAGACATAGCATGAGCTATCAAATAAGTTTAAATTTTAGCAATACTGTTTAAAAATCAATGGTTATAACTAAGCTTTGTATCAGAATCAACCATTCAAATCTTTCTAAGAAATTGGATGCTATGAAATAGAAATTTAAACAAGTTGTCTTGGTATATGCCTTTTTTGAAAGGTTTCCATTAACTTATTTACAATAACAACAATTTCCATATTTAAATACATAGCATTTTATTATTGACATAGCCCTTTCACTTCAAGGCAGATAAAAGAAGTAGGTAGTAAAGTTCATTTGAGGCCAAGTTGGCATGAAGTGAGACAGATCAGTCGTCAATATTTGCCATAAAAGACTATTACTTTGCAAGGGAAGATTACCATTTTTAAGATGAAAAGGTGCTCAAGGAGGCCTAGGTGAATTGCCAGTCTTCACAGAGCTAATAAAAATGCAATCAGTATTGGAACATAGGTTTCTAAGCTCCAAATCCAACACTCTCTTCCTCTTCACCATGCTGCTTCCTGATTTTCTCCCACACAAATGCACTCAGATAGTAAAGGCAATTTAAATCTAGGCTATTTGTCACTTAATGTCTAATCTTTAATCTAATTAATAGAAAGAATATCTTTTTAAAATTATTCAGAATGACACTTGATTTCTAGCTTACTGACATTCAGAATGGAAATAATTTCCCAGAAGCCAGGTCTGAAGTTACTTATGAAGCTAACCAGTGTGTTCATTCATGCAAAACCATCTCTGAAAGCTCCTGGGAAATGTCACTGGAGGAAAATAAACAGATGAAGGTCATTCCTAATTATAACTTAGGAAGAATGATTTCTACAGAACACCAAATCAAAGTGTCTCAGAGTTGAAAGGAACGCCAAAGATTGTCTAGGATCATAGATTTAGAATTGAAAGGAGTGTGTTGGAAGTAGCTTGAACTCCAGGTGAACTGATTGTTACATTTTAATTTTTTTTAAATTTTTTTCTTTATTAAAGTTTTTTATTTGCAAAACATATATATGAGTAATTCTTCAACACTGACTTTTACAAGGCTTTCTGTTACAAATTTTCCCCCTAGTACCCACCCCTCCCCTAGATGGCAGGAAATCCATTACATGTTAATTTTGTTAAAATACTTGACAAATAGGATACATGTATACATATTTCCACACTTATCTTGTTGTGCAAGGAAAATCATATCTACAAGAATAAAAATTTAAGAAAGGAAACACAATGCAAGCAAACATCAATAGAGAGCATGAAGATGTTATGTTGTGGTCCACATTTCATATCCTTCTCTCTGGGTGTATATGGCTTTCTTTATTGAACAATTGGCACTGGGGTTTGAAACATTTCATTGTTGAAGAGAGCCATGTCCATCAGAATTGATCATCATATAGTCTTGTTGTTGCTGTGTATAATTATCTCCTGGTTCTGCTCATTTCATTTAGCATCAGTTCATGCAAGTCTCCCCAGGCATCTCTGAAATCATCCTGCTGGTCGTTTCTTATAGAACAATAATATCCCATACATTCATATACCATAATTTGTTCAGCCATTCTCCAATTGATGGGCATCCATTCAGTTTCCAGTTTCTAGACACTACAAAAAGGGCTTCCACAAACATTCTTACACATGTGGATCCCTTTCCTTCCTTTAAGATCTCTTTAGGATATAAGCCCAATAGAAACACTGCTGGGTCAAAGGATATGCACAGTTTGATAACTTTTTGAGCATAGTTCCAAATTGCTCTCCAGAATGGTTGGATCCATTGACAATTCCACCAACAATTATCAGTGTCCCAGTTTTCCCACATCCCCTCCAACATTCGTCATTATCTTTTCCTATCATTGTAGCCTGATTGTTACATTTAATGCTCAGTATTCAAATTTATACCTAGGGAATCAGCAAAGCCCAGAAATTAGGGCTTGATTTATTATTTCATTTATTGTCTGGACTTTAGAAATGCTAATTATACAAATTAAACATAAAGTTTGCCCTCTGTACAGTTTTTGTTGCTGCTGTTTTTAGAGAGTTGGTTGTGATTTACCAGCCTGACCCTAAATGGAAGAGACTTTATAGATAATCTAATTCACTCTGTTTTCATAGATGAAATAACAGAAATCAAGAAGGGTTAAAGGATTTGCACAACTTTACACAGAAAATAAGTAAAAAAGGTACTTAGATCCTATGACCCTAAGTATTTATTCTTACCATATTGAAACTCATTCAACTGATACTTGAACAAGAATCTTCTCCAATGCATACTTGGCAAGGATTTGTCTTGAAGACCTGCAGGGAACTTTAACACATTGGCCTTCATTCTACTTATAGATTCCTTTAATTAGGGGAATTAGTAAGTTTTTCCTTACATCAGGCTTAAACATGCATCTTTGCAACTTCTATCCATTGCTCTTAATGTACCATATGGTTTCTACAAGAACAAATCAGATAACTCTTTTATGTGACCAATCTTCAAATATCTGAGAGTAATTTACAAGAATACTGTAAGACTTTTTATTCATTTTTTTTCTATCCTGAACCTGGTTTCTTTAACTATTCCTCACATAAAACAGGATCATAAATGCAAAGGTGTGAGGAAACTCAGATGTGAATTAGTTGAAACCTTTCAGTTTATGGATTAACAAAATGGGATGCAGAAATGTTCAGCCATTCATCCAGAATCACCCAGGAAGTTTATTTAAGAGGCAGGACTTGAAAACAAGTTTTCTGATCAGAATATCCATGTTCTTTTTACTACATAAATAGATTGCAATATTAAATTGATTAAAAGGATAAGGACTGGACCTGAAATTTCACAGTTACAGGGAATTCTCAGATGAGCAAACTCCCTCTACCAATGTAGTTAGGCATTTTTTTGACAACATAGGATATGGGGAGTTACTTAGATCATTCAAAAGCTAAGTGACTTGTCTAGAGTCATGCAGGCAGTATTATCAGAGACTGGCATCTATGTCTTTCTGACTGGCTCTCTAGCTACGATAATATGCATCAACTAAATTAACTTAATTTAATTAGTTAAATTCATTAATTAATTACATTACCAGGTGATGAACATGGTCATGAAAAAGACAAACAAGAATAAAACCAAATATAATTAATACAATTGCAAGGGACCTCATCTCAGAAGTAATGTAGTCCAAATTCTATCTGGACAAAAATCTATCAATATGACATCCTATAAATGATTGTCCAGACTTTGATTGAAGTTCTTAAAAAGGGGGGGATCTCATTGTCTCCTGATACATCCAATTACACCTTTGTAGAAATCTGTTTGTTAGTGTCTTTTCTTTCCATTATATTGAGCTGAAATTTACCACTCTGCAATTTCTACTCCTATTCCTACTTCCGCCCTCTAGGACCAAATAGAATGAATCTATTTCCTCTCCCACAAAAGAGCCCTCTAAATACATGAAGACACCTGTCATGTCTCCCTTAAGTCTTCTACAAAATAAATATTTCCATTTCACAGAATGATACCGATAGATACAGAAAAGTTGGATCTCAGAGGTTCCTTAGTCCAATTCCCTTATTTTAAAGTAAATAGGATCTAGAAGTCACTTGACTTGAAATCATGGAACTCTGATTCTGTCTTACATACTTATTAGATGTATGACCCTGAAGAAATCATTAGTTTTCATCTGCCTCAGTTTCCTCATCTGTAAAATAAAGGAAATGCTTTGTAATAACTAACATAATTCACATAAATGCTTTCTAAAACTTTAATTTTCTTATAAATGCTAGTTTTTTTTTCTCACTTATATATGGGTAAACTGAAATCCAAACAATAGAAGTGACTTGGCTAAGATAACAAAGGTAATAAGAAACTGAGACAGGATTTGAACCGGTTCTCTGACTTCAGTGCCACTGCTCTTCCCATAAGGCAACACTTTTTCCATTATAGCTTGAGATGTGAATTAGGTTTTGGGTGAACTACCATGTCACAATATTGATTCATATTGAAGTTGCTGTCCAGTAAAACTCCTAGAAATCTTATCAGAAAATTTGTTTTGTTAACTATTGGGGGGAGGGAGCGGAGCCAAGATGGCAGAGTGAAGACGCTGACTCTGTTTCCTCCTCCAATCTTTTCTCAAATCAACAATAAAATAAGCCTCTGAACTGATCTTCAAGTCAACAAATCCAGCAATATTTGGACACTGCTTAAAATTACCTCTGAAGAACTTTATATCAGGTCTGTTTAACTAGAGCAGAGGGATAAACAGTATACCCAGAAGTGAGGGTGGGACTCAGCTCAGTGTTGCAGAAACTCCAAAGTCCAAACACCTGGAGTTTATTTGAGGCACTCGGGACACTCTGCCCTGATAGGGGGTAGGTGTTCTGGCAATCTTGCCTTGTTTAAGGAGTAATTCAGACTTAGTCCTAGCCCCCACCGACACAGAACCTTAAGTTAATTCACCGAATTTCCCCAGGGCAAATTACCACAGCTGCCACTTTTCTAGCCTTAAAGAGATTTCCATGCTGTCTAAAAAAATGAAGAAGCAAAAGAGAGCTCTCACCATAGACAGCTTCTATCGAGAGAAAGAAGGGCAGACTCCAGATCCTAAGGTTCATTCAGACAAAACTCCAGAGGAAATCAGCAAGGACCATCACTGGTCCCCTTTTCAAAAGGCCTTTCTGGAAGATTGCATAAAGAATCTCAAAAGAGAGATGGAGGATAAATGGGAAAATAAACTGAAATCAGTGCAAGAAGGACACAATTTCTTGCAAGAAGGATATAATGCCCTGCAAAAGAGATATGAAAAAGAAACCAATTTATTGAAAAACAAAATTGGTGAAGTGGAAAAAGTATTCAATGAACAAATTGGCCAGTTACAAAAGGAGCTTAAAAAGGTAACTGAAGAAAACAACACTTTAAAAATAAGAATTGAACAAATGCAAGTGAATGACTCAATAAGACTTCAAGAATCAGTCAAACAAAAACAAAAAAAATGAAAAAATAGAAGAAAATATGAAATATCTCCTAGGAAAAACAACTGACTTGAAAAATAGATCTAGGAGAGACAATCTAAGGATTATTGGACTTCCTGAAAGCCATAATGAAAAAAAGAATCTAAACACTATCTTCCAGGAAATCCTGAAAGAAAACTGCCCTGAGGTTGTAGAATCAGAAGACAAAATCACCATTGAAAGAATTCACCAATCACCTCCTGAAAGAGACCCCAAAATTAAAACCCAAAGGAATATCGTGGCTAAATGTCAGAACTACCGCACCAAGGAAAAGATTTTGCTAGCTGCTAGAAAGAAACAATTCAAATACCAAGGATCAATAATTAGAATCACACAGGATCTGTCAGCCTCCACATTGAAGGATCAAAGAGCCTGGAACCAGATATTCCGAAAGGCAAAGGAACTTGGATTACAGCCAAGAATAACCTATCCAGCTAGAATGAGCATTATCCTCCAGGGAAGAAGATGGTCTTTTAATGATATAGGTGAATTTCACCTATTTCTAATGAAAAGACCAGATCTGAACAAAAAACACATAACTCAAGAGAAGCATAAAAAGGTAAAAAGGAAAGGTCTCTGAGAACTTTATTTCTACTATGGGGATACTTAAAGTTTGGGGGTATAATTAACTAGATATTACTTTGATAATATGAAAAAGAAAACTAGAGGGGGAAAAGAAGGAAAACGGGGTAAAATAAGATTTTTTAAAAAGGAGGTAAAAACAAGATAATATCTCATTAAGAGGCAAAGAAAACCTAATAAAATTGAGAGGAAGAAGGGAGGGAGATGTGCATTGTGTAAATCTTCCTCTCATCAGTTTGGGCTCTAAAAGTGTATATCAGACATTTGATTTCACAGAGAAATTTGTCTGTTGCTAGAGGGAAGTGGGAGGGAAAGAAAGGGAAAAACTAATAGAAGGGAAAATAGAAGAATCAGGGAAAAGGAGTGAAAAAG